>LS485435.1:0-10525 GCA_900490705.1 Pristionchus arcanus
GGGAAAAAGGAGGGTAGATCATGGCCTCTTCCTCGTTTTTTAGGGGGGAAATTTGGGGGAAGGGGGTAAAAATTTGCCTAGCTTGGTACGGGTACAGAACGCAAAAATTAACGATTTCTTAATTTTCACATGCTTTTTCGCAAAGTCGAGAGAGAAATTTTTTGTAGAATGAAAATACGGTGACGCGTATTTCAATGTCTTTTTCTAATTGTGGCTTGTCTTCCAAAAAAGAGTCGAATAAAAATAGTAATGCCTGATCGACGCCCTTGAAGTCGACTTCATCGTACAAGATCGAGTGCTGCAGACGAATGGATGCATCTGATAAGTTATTGTTATCACAAAAATAGAAGAATAATCGCATCAATGCAACTCACCTGTGGGAAGCGGTAGAAGCAGAGAAGCGAGCAAGAGCATACCGAAGGGAGAAAATTGATCGAATGTTCAAGGGGCGTGTTTGCGGACGTTTCCTGGCATGTGTCACGGCCTCGGCGTACTGCGCTCAACCACGCGTGTTGATTAGATAAGAGGCGCATCCTTTTTATTCCCACCTATAAATCTAGCATTTTTGTTACAGGGTTAGATTGCAGTTCCTATTCACGGAGATGCTCGAGTTCGACATGGTAGGAGCGTGATATTCTAACTGATCATTAGCAAAATGAAAATGTATCAGTAGCGGGGCGTTTCCTGAGCGATGAGCATGCGATGCGCTCGCTTTCTGGAACATTCTTCTGAGTCAGTGAATGCGTTAGTATTGTGCAGTTGCGCGCAATACAGCATTAGCACATCGCAGACACGATCAAGGATGAAACTGAATCGGTGTTGAAGTTTAATCAGGGGCTATCAGCATTCAGGAAAGCATGCGTGTGTGTCTGGCTGTCGATCGATCAATGTTTCCTGCACAAACTCTTGATTACCAGGATAGATGATCGTTACAACATGCAAGACGATTTATCGATCTAACTGATAAGCCAAAAAATTTACACAGCATATCACTAGCGCCCGTTTCCGAGCAATAAAATGATTATTACTTGTGATGGCAAATGAAGAGATTGCTCTATCAATTTCGCGTTCTCTTTCACAGCACGACTCGGCGAGAGTGCGCGTAGAATGAGGAGACAGTTTCTTCATTTGCCAGGCTTAATTCTCTCGCTTTCATGGGTAATCTGATGAATCAGAAAAGAGCAGAAAGGCGTGAAAGGCTTATCAGTCGAAAGGTTATTATTGTACCGTTCAGAGTAGACCGCCTTTCGCATCACGATACTGCATAGGTTTTTCGAAGGGAACTCATGAAAACGCCCTATACCTGAACTCGATTCGATTCTAGTTGTTGTCTCCACGTAGTTGCTAAATAAAGATTCTTTTATATACGGTAATTGATTCCAATAGCGAAATATTTAACTGTAGTGCGTGAAGAGAACATAACCGTCGACAAAAAAACATTGAAATGAATATCAGTCACGTCCGAGTTATTGTATAAAATATATTTCATCGTATTTTTATCGATTTCGCTCAACAACAATTGACACATGCGGATCAGACACATTTCATGCGAAAATCGCAGCCACAATGGCTAGCAGGATCACGGATAGTGATCGATAGTTAGTCGAGGACGTGGTCGGTTCTGGCGCAGACGACGTCGTCGAGGTTGACGTCGGCTCTTCGTTGCCCACGCCCTCCGTCCACACTCGCATTGCGTAGAAGTTGTCGGTCTTGGTATTGAAGTAGACCGTCACTTCCTGAAAAATCGACTAATTGCGCCCACACACATAGTGATTATCGTGTTCAACGTTGACAAAAATTAATGGCATTTACTTCATTTGATCAGTACTTGAATTTCTCAAAGTCACGTTTAGATCGATAAGAGACTTTTGATACTTATTTCCTTGAAAACTCTCAGAAGACGCGTGACAAAAACCAAATTTCACTGAACCTTTTACTTAGCCAATATGCACCCCAACATGTTATTTGAGGGAATATAACTCACAAAAGTCTGCAGGAACACGTTGAGCTTGCTTGTTTTATCGTGGAAATTTCCCGAGAATCTGCAATACATTTTCTGAGCTAACCGATTCAAACAACTGTTTGAAAAGGGTTAACGGAACGAACGAAGACGTGTACTTCATTCTCAAAGGAACTATGTCGGATGAGAACCGACAATTTTTTTCTCCGTTTGTGGTGCTTAGAACACCCAGCCAAAATACTACGCCGCTCAAAATTTTTTTGGTACTCATCCAGTCGGTTCTCATCCGAAATAGCACCTTCTCAAAGGTTTACTCACGCCTGAGTAAGCATCGTATTCACATCGTAGATCTTCACGGGATCCTCATCGTTTGTGTTCATGTCCATGGCAAAATTGAACCTCATCTCGCTAAAATTCTTGCCATTTATATTTTGCTTTAAACGGAGCATTCGATAAAGAATTCATGCAATTTTTCATGCGAATTAATGCAAAGCTGTTAGCCAATTTCCTCGCTAGGGCGGGCTCTGCCATGCCATTCCAAATCAGCGTTCATTCTGTCCCGATGAATTTGTCTACTCGCGAAAAACAACGAACTTGCCATCTGGCGTGCTCAGCGTGTAGGGGTTGCCCTTGAAAATCAATGCTGAACGGTACACCTGAGATGAGGAAACTTAGTTGAATTCTGATCGTTCAATCTACTTGATGCGCAGCGCCGCCACACACGAATCCTGGCGAAGAAAGGAACGTGGGCTGATGTGGGAAAATGTCCATTTCGAAATCTGCACAGGAAACATAAAAAATGAGGGAGTGAATTGGCCTCCAACCTTTTAAAGCAGCCCTGCTTCCAGTGAGGGTAACTGGGGAGCGCGGATACTTTGAAGTGTCGAAGGAAAGCGTGAGCAGAGGACCGTTGATGACCAGGGTCAATCCAGGGAATTGTTGGCCGAAGCTAGAGCAAAAAAAAAGAAATATTTCTGTGAAAATCCACATTACTACGCTAATTGTAGCTTCAATTTCAAAGTTGGCAAAGTCTTCCCCACTCACTCTTTGTCCATTGCAACGTAGCAGTTGTCTCCACTGTTCCTGTCGATGGTATCAAATCCGGCGGCGCGAGCGAACACTCCATTACCCTAAACAAATTCTTGCTTGCTCTCAACCTGTATTCTTCAAATCAAAATCGGCAAAAAGGGAGAGCGAACACTGACATCTCCGGGCGCCGCAGTGACAGTGAATGGGTACGCGGACAGAACGGTGATGGGCGAAAATGCTTCGGCTGAAATAGCGCCATTGTGCACAGAAGATCGAGAAGACTGATCTAGCGATATCGTGTCAAGAAATTACTCTCCTCGTTTCGCACACTTTATCTATTTTCTGGCCGGGAAGAGATCGTGCGAAATAAAGAGGCTAATTCATTCAAATTCAGTCCTACGATGCTCATGGAAACTCACTTTCAGTTCGGTTCAAATTAACCGGTTCGAAGACTTCGGCTGTGAGGAAATAGGCTAAATTATATCACATATTTTGACTTCCAAGGATTCAACCAACGAGATTTGGATGATACGATCCAAAGTGCTAGTGGCATGCTTTCCCGATTAGGGTTCGTGTTGCGAATGGTGACTGTGGTAGCGGCCTTCGAATGGAATGATCAGAGATTAGCGACAAGAAAGTGCGTACCGCAATTCCCACAAAGGATTTTACGTACGAATCCTGCATGAACATCCTGCTTAGATCGAAGACGCTGAAAAGGGGGTAAATTATGGAAATGGAAGCATAATTTATTTAGTTCATAGATAGTTTTTTTTCTCGAAGATGACGCTTTTTCGAAACCGTTGCATTCTTGCACGACTTATGGTACACCCTAACCTGATTGTCTCCTGAGTGTCCGGGTCCACGATCAGGATATGGCCCGCGATTACCGCATCCTCATCCGTGCCGCCAATCGTCGCGTACACTTTGCACCCGGCCGCACACATGTCCGTCGTGATCTACAAGATCCTATGTGTATTGTGGCCTCAAGCTGATTAAATACGGATTAAAATACGCATAATGCAAGCACATCGCATCTCACCTGATCGACGCCCTGGAAGTCTTCCTGATCGTACAAGATCGAGTAGCGTAGTTCAACGGATGCATCTGAGAAGAAAAATATAACCTCACAATATCCGAAATAGTATAGAATATGTGCTACCAACTGACCCGCGAGATGGGATAGAAGCAGCAAGGCTAGGAGAAGCATGGCGTAGTGTCTTGAGACAGACCAAGAGATGGTCGAATGATCCAATTGCGAGTTTGCGAGACACTTTTATTCACACCGAGGAAATGTTATGGCCAATAAAATGTTGGGATGCTATCAGCTTCCTGCCATCATCCACGCCTAAATGATAAAGATCAAGGCATCAACTTTTATTTGTAAGTGAACATAGAAACCCCTCAAATTGGGCCGCAATCATCAAATGACAAAATAAATTTATGGGATATGTTGCAAGAAAATCATCCACTTGGTTGTTACGTTTTCTCGTGAAAGGTCTCTGAGATTTTTAATCCTAATATCGTTGCGCCTAGCAAGAAGAACGACCTACCTGTGCTGTACCTGGATAGCTCGTTCCAACATGCAACGCGAATTCTTGTTCAATCTGATCAACCATAAAATATACACAGCACATCACTAGCTCATGTTTCCGAACAATAAAATGATTCCGACTTTCTTGGATATTCTGATGAATCAGAAAAGAGCTGAAAGGCGTGAAAGGCTTATCAGTCAAGAGGATACGTTATTATTGTACCGCTGCGAACAACACACCTTTAGCATCTCGATGCTGCATAGTTTTGGCTGGGAACTCATATTTAGTTATATGACCTATATAACGAATTATCATGAACGAGTGTCGTCGTTAGCAAAATCTTTCTATTTGAAGAGAATTTAATAAAATTCGACAAAATTTTTTGGTCTAGATTTAAATGAACGATCTTCGGGAGTAGAGTAGATAGGTAAAAAGTGATTTTGCGATTTTCCTAAACTTTGAGGGGTCGTACCGTGCAAATGAGAATGAAGAGTTGATTGCTATCTATGATCAATCAATTCAATAGTCAGGCGCAATCCAGAACGGGCAAAAATGTTTTCATTCTTCCTTATTTTTCTAAAACTATTCCCTCCAGCTGATTGTTTTTTTCATTTTTTTAAATCAATTCTTAGCAATTATATTCAAATGTCTTACTCAAGTGTTCAATCTGAGTGCAGCCATTACCTGAGCACTTCCATGGTCACCTTTGTTTTACCACTATCCAATGTTTCACTGGCGGTTAACAGTTTTTAAAAACTCTTAAAATGTAAACTCTATTCGGGAGCATGATCAATGAGCATTAAATCTCATCATATAACTAAATAAAGGTATTGCAATCTCTTGAGCTAGATTTGTTCCCTCAACAGCCCACCATTACCATGTAACCTGCATCACCATGTAACCTCAGAACCTTTTTTTTTGCTCAATAGTCGCATTTATAAAGCAAGTTTGAGATTTTGAAGATTGTCATCCAAGGTTAGAGTCGTCGAAGGAAGAGGAAAGAGTGCGCGACGTGGAGAGCACTGAGATGAGGAGTAGAGTGAGAAATGCTAAGGTCGCAGAGTTGCCGTTTCTTCCTTGCACTCTTCCCTCAGCCTGCTCCTTTAGTAAATACACTAATGAATCGGCGCTTGCAAACCCGGACAATTTGATACCAAGAATTGATTTATCGTAGAAATGCATTACATCTGGGTGAGCAAGGGGGGATACAAGAAAGGTGCGAGTGAGTTGCCGACCGGCACGATCACAGGGCCTCCTCCGCCCACACGCGCATTCCATAGAAGGCTTCGTCGCTTCCAGGAGTGAAGCTAACCGACGCACGCTGAAATACGTTTTTTTCGAAACAACTTCTCAAGCCAATCCTTTTCCATTTTTGCTGCAACTATAGATTACACATCAAACGACTCACGTAGGTGCGCAGGTTGAAGGCATTAACCTGGCTCGTGCCATCCTTGAAATTGCCGGAGAATCTGAAACACATTGGACCTTTGCGGTGACGCTGTCAACGTATATCCTGAAGTATGTGGGCTTGACATACGTATAATTCTGTCTCGTTTTGTGATCGAAGATCGTCACAGGATGAGCGAGGTCCGTGTCCATGTCAATCGCAAAGTTGAACGTCATTGTCCTGAAATTCCTCGCATTTTCAGATTTTTTTACGAAAATAAATAATTAGACGAGCAGATAGATGATAACATATAAAAATCAAGCTTCTTTTCGACCCAACATACTTGTCATTTGGAGTGCGCAGCGTGTATTGAGTGTTGCGCGTGTTTAGTGCAGATGAGTGGTACACCTAGAATACGGGAACATTCCTGTATGCATGTTGTTCCATCCACCTGGTGCGAGGCGCCGCCGCACATGAAACCTGCCGATGAAATGAAAGTTGGCTGAGTTGCGAACGGATTGAGATCGAAACCTGGAAAGAGTCAGCGTGTTCTGGAATACTTGAAACAAGGCGAGTGCTATTGAGCAATAATTGAGCAGTTCTTGACTAAACTGGGCCACTCACTTAGAGCATTGTTTGCACTGAGGGCCACTTTGGAGATTGGGTACTTTACAGTGTCGAACGATAGAGTGAGCAGAGCACTGTTGACTGCGATGGAGAACCCGGCAAATTGTTTGCCAAAGCTGGAACAAAAATTCTGAAATCATAATGACAGACTCGGAAACATATCAAATATTCATCCACTCACTCCTTATCCATTGCAACAAAGCAGTTGTCTGCGTTGTTCTTGTCCATGGAATCATATCCGGCTGCGCGTGCGATTACTCCATTGGCCTGAATAGGAACTGCTGACAACTCCGGCGGGCGAAAGATTGTGTTAAATGCAGAGACCGAATTGACCATTCGCGATGCCGTTTCTAGGATCAACTCACATCGCCCGGCTTAGCAGTGACCGTGAATGTATACGCTGAGAGGATGGTGATGGGCGCAGAGGCGACGCCTTTAAAAGGCCATTGAGTGTGAAAAATAAAAAGGTGAAAGATGGAAATGGCGATGGTCATGTCACTTACCACTCTTGTTCAAATTCGCCGGATCGAAGACTTCGGCGGTGCGGTAATTGGCTGGAACATTTGTTAACTTCTTTCATTCGTGAGGTGTAAACGAACGAGCATTGGCGGACACGATCCACAGCGCGAGACGTGCGCTGTCCCGATTAGCATTTGTGTTGAGAATAGTGAGCGTTGGGGCGGCCTTCAAATAGCATGCATGGTGAAATTCGAACATCACTTGATACCCCAATCTCCAGTGCGTCCTTTGCCATTGTGTCCAAGTTGTAGAGCCTGGTTAGGTCGAAGACACTGGAATGAGCTCGATTTGAAGAAGAAATCTTGACCACGCTCATCAAATTACTCGCTGCGCATCTTTCACAAATTTGCAAGGACGACGGTGTATACAACACCGCCGCTACACCACACCACGGGAGAAATGACAGAATCGAGGCGAGGAGAATGTTTCTCCCGGTGTTGTGCGGCAGTCCCGTCCACATGTCCCGCTACCACCCCAAGTAGCATGCTCCGTTCACCTGGTTTGCTCCTGTGTGTTCGGATCGACGACCATGATATGGCCCGTGATTACTGAGGCCTTCGATTCGGTGCCGGCGATGGTCGCGTAGACTTTGCACCCGGCTGCGCACACATCAGTCGTTATCTGAAGAGAATAGCCAAATAGAACTCGAAATATGGTCCGAAGTATCTTCATTCGTCCACTCCAGAAGCGAGGGCAGAAGGAGACGAAATTTCGACTTTTTTTATCGCAATGAAATTCAAGGTAAACAAATTTGAATTGTCTGTTACCTGATCAACGCCCTTGAAATCTTCTTCATCATACAAGATCGAGTGCTGCAGACGAATGGACGCATCTGATAAGTTTCTGTTTCCAAAAAATACCGACTACTTTAATATTTTCCAACGATAAGTATCTAACTGACCTGCGACAGGCAACAGAAGCAGCAGGGCAAGGAAAACCATGTCGATGAGTAGTCGCCTGTAATATGATAGAATAAAGAGAATTTTTCGATATTCTGGCGTCGCATTGATGGTGAAAAGCGAGAGCGCCCAGTGTTCACCCACATAGAAGGTAGGAGGTTGTGAGGTCCTGTGAGAGCAGTAAAACTAGGGGAAGCGAGAGAGCAAATTGTTGGCGAATTTCCAAATATGGATCGAATGGTCAAGGGGCGTATTTTCTGGCTTTTAAGCGCAACATCGTGTTTATGATCAGTGATATTTGTCATGGTCTTGGCGTCCAAGCGTGTCGAATAGATAAGAGGGGCGAGGTGCATTATATTTATTCTCGACTACAAGCAAAGTATCGTTGAAATTGAAAGTACACAGACTGATGTAATTTTTCTTGAGAGGTGCCCGATTTCGACATGCGCATGTTATCCTAACCTATCAAACGCAAAATGGGCATATCAAATCAGTTGCGGGCGTTTCTTGCGCGATAAAAATGAGATTCTCTCGCTATCTTGGATATTTTTCGTGAGTCAGAGGATGCGTTATTCTTGTGCCGACGAGCGGAGAACTTCATTCGCGGCACATAACTTGGCCCGTCTTTGTAAAGAATGAACATGAATCAGCGATGAGGCGTGGACTTTCGGGAGACAGGATTATATGCATGTGTCTCATTGCAGATTCGGTCCAGGATTACCCGCTGTCTGTCATGTACAGGGTGCGCCAAAATTACCCGGACTTGGCTTTTCGATCATATCTCTTTCAGAAATAGCACCGCTGTCTTGTTCTTACAAACATTACTAGCCTTAGTCCTTATCTTCCTAAATCACCCAATAATTTCGGTCTCCATTCAACGCATAGAACGCATAGAAAGTAGGACGAAAAAACATAACCAAAACTCAGAATCGGATAATTTTAGTGTTTTTGTATGCTTGAGAAAATTGGCTAGATCTCCACGTTTAGAACTCAAAGCACAATGAGGATAGAATTATTGAATAGACCTATGGTTGTGCTCTAAATGTTTGGCGTTTGAAAGCCTACGCCATGTTTGTGTATGAGTTACATTTATTAGAAGTGGTGTTTCGCTCGCAGCCCTCGGCAACTTCCGTCAGTCATCTTTAGTTCGCTATTACAAATTAGGTAATGAATGGAGACCGAAACTGTTGAGTGTTTTTGGAAGATACAGACTAAGGCTAGTACTGATTGCAAGGCCAAGACAGCGACGCGATTTCTGAACGAGATATGATGGTAAAACCGAGTCCGGGTAATTTTGGCGCATCCTGTAATATCTTTTGTTGCTATATGTGTGCTAGGAGCATAATCGGAATCACAAAGATCGCATCCTGTTCATGGGAGCTTTCACCATAGCTAAAACTTTGTCTATCATGAATAAAAGAGCCACAGCACCGTTCACAAGAAATGAACATGTCACGCTGTTTGTAGTTCCTCGCTGTATTATCCCAATCTCATCAATATTGCTGATGCTTTTTTGTTGGAAAATGTCTGGAAAAATTTAAAAAAAGGTATTAGTTTTTTCCAACCCTTTTTCGGAAAACAGTTCAAATTCGAATTCGCGCATTTTTCGTTTTTGCGCAATATCTCAATTTTCCGTAATCCGACCCCGCAAATATTAAATTTAGATTACCGATTTAGTATTCTATTTGAAGCCAAAATTTTGAGCCGATTGAATCATGGGGCGCCGAGATATTGCGAAAAATCGAAAAATGCGCGAATTCAACTTCAAACTATTTTCAGGAAACAGTGAGGGAGAAAAGTCGGAAAAAATAACACCATTTTTACCTTTTCTATAATTGTTTCCACAAAACTAACAGGGCATTAGATTACGAGTAAAGTCCTTTGTCCACATTATATTATTCATTGACAAATGGCTGATTATGCGGAATTTATGCGAATGCTGCAACAATGAATGCCAGTACAATCACGGATATTGATCTCGTCGAGGACGTCGTCGTCTCTTTTACAGGCACCGTCGTCGTCTTAGATTCTCCTCCAGACGACGTTGTCTTCGTGCCCTCATCGCCCACTTCATCCGCCCACACGCGCATTCCGTAGAATCCATCCGCAGTGCCGGGAGTGAAGCTGACCGTCGTGCGCTGAAAAACAGGAAACAATTTGTTCCGTCCAACCTTTTCCTTGCCTTTTTGCAAATATAGATATATTGCCAGCACAAAGGTAATTCCCAAAGGCTTGGTGTGAGGAAAAGTATCATGCTAATGAATAGTATTGTATGACATCGATCAACCATATTTTTTCTTGGTCTTGTACGATATAACCAAGGTGTATCAGGTATTCAAATTATTATAGCTAAACAACTCACGTAAGTCTGCAGCTTGAAGGTTCCTGCGTTTGTGCGATCCCTGAAGTTGCCGGAGAATCTGCAAATGAGCACATTCTTCGGCTCTGTTCTGGTTGAGGGGTCTGTGGGAGATACAAGGGTCCGTAAAAAGTAGAAGGGTCCGGAAAAAAGAAGAATGGTCCGGAAAAAAGTTGAAGGGTCCGGAAAAAAGAAGAAGGGTCCGTTATTTTA
>LS485435.1:10911-113813 GCA_900490705.1 Pristionchus arcanus
GCATGCGTATTTCCTAAGCCTAAGCCTAAGCATTTTTTCTATAGACGCTTTTTTCTATTTTCTATAGTCGTGTCCAAAATATGGGAATGGTGGATACTGCAGAACGCATCCAGGAGATGTTATAAAAAGAGCTTAGGAACGCTTAGTGCTTAGGAAATACGCATGCTTAGGCCGGCGTTGTGGGGTTACGGACCCTTCAACTTTTTATCTTGAAAATTTTTAAAATAACGGACCCTTCTTCTTTTTTCCGGACCCTTGAACTTTTTACGGACCCTTCAACTTTTTATCTTGAAAATTCTTAAATTACGGACCCTTCTATTTTTTTCCGGACCCTTCAACTTTTAATCTTGAAAAATTCTAAAATAACGGACCCTTCTTCTTTTTTCCGGACCCTTCAACTTTTTTCCGGACCATTCTTCTTTTTTCCGGACCCTTCTACTTTTTCCGGACCCTTGTATCTCCCACGGACCCCTCAACCAGAACAGAGCCCATTCTTCGAGGTGATCTTCATTCTTCGTACTCTCTCGCGACTGGAGTGACGAGAGAGTGTGCAGAATGAAGTCCGTCACCTCCGAGGGGCGGGCCCGACACGGATGTGCCAAATTGGGTCGTCAAAAGTTAGGAAGTTGGATCAGACGTCACAAATTTCATACTCACGGATGATTCTGTGCCGTCTTGTGATCGTAGATCGTCACCGGATGCGCGTCGTCCGTGTCCATGACAATGTCAAAGTTGAACGACAACTCCCTGAAATTTATATATTTTTTTAAATCGAATATTTTGTCGTCCTCATACTTGTCATTTTGCGTGCGCAGCGTGTACGCGTTGCCCGTGTTGAACGCAGACGATCGATGCACCTGAAAAGCGAACATAAACCCCTTGTTACATAAAAATCACCTCAAGTTTGGGGGCACAAAAGAGAAGACTTTCCCATCTACTTCGATCCGTTTTTTCAACTCCAAAAACTTCAATTCGCCAGGTGACCACACATCTTATGTCTCCACACATCCACACACAGGCTAATGATTTACGATACTTGGTGCGCGGCGTTTCCGCACATGAATCCTGGCGATGAGATGAACGTAGGTGGGTTTGGGGAGAGAGTCTGATCAAAGCCTGAAATGAGACACGCCGATTCAGGAAAAAAAAAGATTCAGGAATGATCAAAGCGTCGAATTCATTCAATGACAACTACTGTTTGCGATGAAACAAAGAGTCCGCTTATGTTAATTTTTTTGCGAAATTCTCATATGTGAGCAAAATTATGACGCGTTGCAAAAAAAAGAGGAAATTAGCGAAAAAAACTCACTGAAAGGGGTGGTCGCACTGAGGACGATTTCCGAGTTTGGGTACCTTGCGCTGTTGAAGGCAAGCGTCAGAAGAGGGCCGTTCATGGCGAGGAGAATTCCGCGGAATGATACTCCAAAGCTGGAAAAAATAATAGATATTGCGTCAGTTACATGATTTACTACATGACATACAATGAATTCTTGAAATTTTCACTCGTTGTCCATCACCACGTAATACTGAGAACAGTGTCACTGCCCAGTCTCATTTTCTAGGTAGAGAAATCGGCAAGAGTAGGACTAGACGGGACCCGACCTCAGAGGCCGTATGCATGAACCCGACAAACGGTTTGCCCGGCTAACGTGACGTCACTAGCGTAGGGAGAGGCATGGTCGACAAACCGCTCCCTCTACGCTAGTGACGTCACGTTTGCCGGGAAAACCGTTTGTCGAGGTTTATGCAAAAGGCCTCAGACGACTAGACGGAACTCACTCATTATCCATCACCACGTAGCAATCATCGGCGGCCTTTCGGTCGATGACATCGTATCCGGCAGCGCGTGCGTACACCCCATTCACCTGATTAATGCAGTGGTTATTTTGAACCCGGGTGGCTTTATTCAGCAGCAGCACCGGACATCTTACTTACTCCCTACTCCCGATCTTCACCCGGTTTTTTTGCTATGTCTAATATACTCCAAACTTGAACCAGAAATATCAGTGCGAGATATACGTCGATGGGAACAGCTGGTGGGCGCAGCGAGAAAAAACAAATGAAATGAAAAAAACACTGACATCTCCGGGCATCACAGTGGCAGTGAACGAATACGCTGAGAGGATTGTGATTGGTACAGGGGCGACGGCTGAAATGGAATCGATGAGGAATGGATTGGCAAGAACTTGCTCTACTTGTTGTATAGTCATATTTATGATATACACAATATGTAATAATATTACTGCACTATTTTATAAGCAAACTATTTAATATGTGACCCGCCGTAATAGATCTGCTCCCTTGCTAATTCTCTACCATACGTAAGCAGTGTTACTCGCGGACCACTTTATTCATCATACACTTCCATACACTTTCCATTGCGTCATTGCGTATGCTTTCATATTCGATGATGACTATTCTTTAATCAATCGATTCTCTCTTTCCGGCCTGTTGCTTAGCAACATTCTTCTGTTCTGTATTGGATTCATTCATCAAGATAAAGTTAGTCAAGAGTATTGCGCAAGTCTATTCTCACAAAGGACACGGACATATCACTACTGTTTATCAAAAGAAAGAGAGAATACGCGCATAAAAAATTTTTTTTGGACTCAACACTGTATACAAATCGTAGTTGATCTTTCAAGCCTGAAGTTAACTCACATTTCGGCCTGATCAAGTTCCGCGGTTCGTACACTTCGGCTGTGCGAAAGTAGGCTAAAAAATCCGTTCATAATTGATTTTCAGGGATTTAAAAACTAACGTGAATTGGTGGAGACGATCCAGAGTGCAAGGGGCGCGCTTTCTAGATTAGCGTTCGTGTTGAAAATTGTGACTGTTGGAGCGTTCTGCAAATATCCGTATGGAAAAAAGCACGTGTCTATCCACTATTTTCCAAATCGCATTTTAATCTACACTGCTCCTTACCCCAATCTCCACATACGCCTTTTCTTGTGAATCTTGCATGAAGAGCCGGCTCAAATCGGCCACGCTGCAAAGAGAACTTTTGAGAATGGGAGAAGTGAAAGATAGGTCACGTACTCGATAATTATCGTACAACTTATAACAACTTTCCAACACTCTCCTGTTTTCTAACGTTTTCTTTTTGAAGAAATCATCGTATCTGACCTGGTTTTCACTTTCGTGTTCGGATTTTCGATAATGATATTGCTCGTGATTCGCTTGTTCTCATCAGTGATGGCAATTGTCGCGTACACTTTGCACCCGGCCGCGCATATATCCGTCGTGAGCTTCAATCAATCTATCGGTATGACATCACAAGTGATTTTGCCTGATCTACAGAGAAATTCTAATGTCTCTACACGCAATCACCGGGTATTGAAGTTGTCAAGAATCGCTCGGTTTGGTACTCGTAGTATAAATTACAGTGCAAATATTGAGCTACTGATTTTAATTTTGAGGTCAGTTGAATAAAATAAAGAAATGTTACCTGGTCGACGCCCTTGAAGTCGACTTCATCGTACAAGGCCGACCACTGCAGACGTATCAACGCGTCTGATAGTGTATCGATAAATTTAAAATAAAATTTTTGCAAAATTCTTCTGGAAAGCCTTCTATAAAAGTGGATATCTCTTTCATGAAAAGGAAGTGCGAAACTGACCTGCGAAAGGCAAAAGTAGCAGCAAGGGAAGGAAGTGCATGGCAAAGTGTATAATTCTTCTCTACGCACGCACAATCAGTTCGAATGATCAATATGGGCGTGTTTGCGGTCTTTTATTCACATCTTCGTTTTTGTGATCTGTGAAATTTGTCGACGTCTTGCGTGCAACCACGCCTAACAGTGTTGCCTAACAATCTGATAAGACTCGCGGCATTTTCCCCCAGTTACAATTAGTGCTTTTCTTAGATAGCCGCTCTCGAGTTAGTTGTCCTCTGCGCGCATCTTTCCCTAGTTGTGCCCATCGCACTTGCGAGTCGTCATGCTGAATATTCTATCTTTCCGCTCAGAGATTCCGTGTTATTCTAATTAATCGCTCGTGAGCTCAGCGGAGCATACCACATTTTATGAGCCATAAAAGCTATTGCAATTCTCTCACTTGCTAAGGAACTCTCGCTAGACCAGCAAAAGCGATAGGCGCAGCGCAGTGGAGAGAGTGTGCTATTCTTCCGGTGATGACACGTTGTTCAATCACTACTCCATTCATAGAATAGCACATGCTTGGCACACATGAATCAGCGTCATGGGAGGCTTACAACTTCGGCAGTAAGGGTAACATTCATTGTTCTAGCTCTTGCTCCACGTTGGATCAGGGATTATGTGGTCAAAACCCTTTTATATTTTTATTTCTTGTCAGAATGTGTATGTTCAGTTGATCAATTGTTTATTGAGTGGTCATTGTCGGCTACTTCTTATCGAGATTTCTCATCAGTAAATACAAATATTCGTCTACTTAAGTTTGAGGAGAAACAAAGTGAAATGCTGAAATGAATTTTCATCGTTTTTTATAATAGGATTGGTTCAATTGGAGAGGATATTTGAGCATGGGAGATTTTTGAGTTTGAAAAGTCGATAATTTGTGTTATTTATAATACAATAGAACTGAAAATCGGCAAAGCGTGAAATAGAGAGAGGAAAGCTGTGCGTGTAGTAATTTTTTTTTGCGTTCATATTATGAAACAACTTTTTAAGAACATCCTTTTCATGTCGACTGTGTCTCTATCGATGCGGACTGGCTCATCTTACTTGAAAGCATCCTCGGGAAAGCGAATTGATTTTGTGAATTTACCTCAAAATGTCCTTGAGGAAGTTTTCAAGTTACTGGACGACAGATCGCTTTCACAAATGAGAGAGGTGAGCTTCACTTAGTCCACAATAAAAAAAAATCACATATATGTCTCCAAATTCGCCAAAAATTCGGTTGACTTTTCAATTCTCAATGTTCGCAAAACGGAAATTGGGGTCGAAATCGATTCAGAGGTATGAATCCAATTAGATTTCTTTTGTGTTGTCTTTTTATAGTTAAGCATATCTCAGCACTTGGGTTCTCGTTATCTTGAAGATTACAACGACAAGCGTGCCAACGAGATTACATTAACTTTTTGCTGTGACGGAAAATCTCATTCAATTTTTAAAATTGCCCTTGCTCATGCTCCCACTCAGATCAGCATGACTAAATTCGACATATTGGCTGGCTTCGTGAGGACAGTTAAAAAAAATCTTTATGAACCGTATTTTTTAGAACCTTCACGTCACAATGAAAACAATTGAACTGGAAAAGTTTCTTGCTTACATGAAACCTCGAACACATGGCGTTCAGATAAAGGAAATTCACTTTTCTTGCTTACGTTCGGAAATAATTCGAATGAGCTCGCATTTTTGTGAAGGCCGCAAGTGTAAGGTGACAATTCGCGAGCGTAATGGAGAAAATCCTGAGTAGTAAGTGGCAGATGTTAGACGCTGAATTCATACGAAACGTTTTACAGTTCGGAATGGCTCAACTTTATTCAATGTGTTGCTCCACCGAAATTTAATTGCATTATCACTGTACTCAACAAAGGTACAAGAACAAAAAAATGTGAAATACAATATAATTTATAGATTTTATCAAATTCGTTTTGACTGTTGCGGAAATAGTGGACGACATTACGCTATACGTTCTGAATAAATCGGAATTAAGGATCAATTCTGTCTACCTTATTCGAGAAATTTTGAATCGAAGATGCACAGAGCTTCACATCTGTGACGTGACACATCTATTATCGCAAAACGATGTTGAGACCTTGCTCAAGGTATATTCCGCGATTGCCAATGTATGAATGAAATGTATGAATGTTTTCAGATCTTTCACGCCATGGATAAAAAAGTCGCATTCTTTGGATATGCCATACCTCATCATTCTAACGTCGTACATTCTAAGATCGGATCCTATAAAATCGAATATTCCGGATATGGTGGTCCGCGTACAGGCGGCATTGAGATCTCAATCAAACATTCGGATTTCGATTAGTATAAATGAATCTACCAAGTCACTGAATTTATTGAAGGAATGCGGGATTCCACTCCAAATTCCATTAATAAGTGACTAATTCTAATTGTAAGAATATATTTTTAATGTCCGTCTGTCCGTCTGTCTATCTGTCATCCACGAAAACGTCTATAGCACAATACGAGCACGCGCATTGCGAGAACGCACGAATCAGTGTTGCGGTTATATGCGAGGCTTATAATCTCAGCAGAATGATATGAATGTGCATTGATGCAAATACAAAATGAATGATCGTTCATGCATGTAAATTATTTTTATTTAATATTCCTTGTTCTCTCTACATATTCTCTACATTTTGTAATCATGGGATATTGAGTGTGAGTATTTGTTTACCACTCTGTAAACCATTTCTAATATTTTTGCACTGTAGAAATCGATGAAACGTCATTTTTCTACCTTTCTTGATTTTAAGGGCATGCTTGCATTGCGTACAGTTTTTTTTTCGTGATCGACAGTAGGATGCAGTTGTGGACGATGGAATGTGGACAAATTACGTAGAACATGGCCAGGCTGAACTCTGGAATGGACGTCATTCGCAATTCTATTTATGAATAATTGAAACTGTGAGATCACATTAGGGAGGGGAGGATGAATTGTGAACTGACCGTCCCATGGACACATATTCTAAAAAAAAAGGAAAGAATCGAATTGTGTATCCTTGGACTCGGATCAGTTATTACGTCCTCTCTTGAGTGGTCTCATAAATATTAGGTTGGTGCGTAAGTTTCTTTCCTTTTTGTTCCCTTATATTTCTGGGCACCTGGTTTACTTGCGCCCAATTCGCCTGTGGTATATTTTGAGGGTATGTCTGGGGATTACAAACTTAGTATGGCAAGGATCCATGAATACTTGAAGGGGGAGAAAATAATTTTTAAAGTGAAATAAGTGACATTTCATGAAAATTTTTCACTTTTAAAGGTCAGAGAAAATATTTTTTCCTGGTTCAGTCTGCGACCTTAAAATTGATTCTTTTTTGAGGGTGGTATGGAAAGGGTTACTTGTTCATTTGACCACAAAATATCAGGATAACAACCTATGCGGAGGGCAGGAAAAATTCAAATGTTGCCATTTCGACGGATCGATTTCGCAACAAATATTTCAAAAACTCTAGCACACAGTGTAATAGATGTATTGCGTTCTAAGTAAAAGGGTATTTTTGGTAGTTAGGTTACTTTAATATTTGGCACAGATGGTTTCAAAAAATCCCTTTTGAACGAAATTACTATTGTAAATACTCACAGTGACAATTTATTGTGAGAATCGATTTTGAATTTGGCGCCTTTATAAAAATACATCCCGTGTTAGCAAACTGTAGCTACATAAATTATAAATAATAGTGACCATGCTCTGTCATAGAGGTGTCAGGTTGGCCATATCTCTTCTCTCCGCAAAGTATTAATTTTGGAAACAGGTCGCAATTTGACGCACAATTTTGACTTTGACAGCCTACCGTTCCCGTCTCAATGAACTGAAGGATCAGTGTTCAGGGGCGCTAAAGAGAGTATACAAGCCCTCAATGACTGCAAAAGATTGTGAACTGATTGGACAATTGGAAAGGAAAATATGGCTAAAAACTTAATGAGCAAAAAAAGGAAAGAAACTTACGCACCAACCCGATACATGCATTTCTTTGATTCACAACGAGGTCGCTCAATAACACTTTACACATGCGGAGCAAGAGCAATTCATGCGAATATTGTGGCCAGAATGGACAGCACAGCACCCTTTAGTGATCGATTGGCAGTAGAGGAGGTCGTCGTCTCGTTCGCAGAGGTTTGACCGTATAGGGATCGAGCTTTCACCGAGGAAGTCGTCGTCCATTTTTCAGGCGGTGCTGTCGTTGTCTTCGCTTCCTCCTCCGTCCACACTCGCATTCCGTAGAAGAAGTCGTTCCCGCCGCCGGGCGTGAAGCTGACCGACACTTTCTGAAAAATACACGATAATTCCCGGGCCAAACAATGAACAAATCTCGGTAATCATCAAAATTGCTGCCTGTCCACGTTACTACTTGACATCTCTGCGGAATATCAAGGAACTTACTATCCTGCATATCTTGAAAAAGCTACGCAAAAACTCACGTATGTCTCCAGGCTGAAGGCCTTGACCTCGTTTGTGCCATCCTTGAAATTGCCGAAGAATCTGCAAAGTGCTTTCTTTTTTGTTCGATGTACCTTCATGTAATAGTTAGAGATTGCCATTTGGACGGATGATTAATTGATAGTGAACAAAAACAAAAGTATAAATCTTCATTGTGGCTTATTATCGATAATCACATCATTTCATTAACAGAAATAACAGTGAAATCATCTTACGGATGACTGATTGCCGTTTTCTCGTTGCTGATCCTCACCGGATGCTTGCTGTCTGTATCCATGTCGATGGAAAAGTTGAGCGTCATCTCCCTGAAATTTCTCGAATATTTTATGTCTACCTGCAATGGATAAAGTAAGCACTAAAACACATATATTCCAAATAATATTCAGTATGTTTTCATAGGGCATAGTGCCGGACAAACTTTTTATTTGCCGTGCGCAGTGTGTAGTAATTGGTCGGGCTGAGCGATGATGAACGGTACAACTGTAATACGTTCTCGAATGCATTTGTCTAACTTGAACTTTCTGACTAACTTTCTGACCTGATGCGAGGCACTACCACACATGAATCCCTGTGACGATATGAACGTCGGCTGTTGAGGGAAGAGAGTCAGTTCAGAACCTGTATGCCAATTCCAGTCAAATTGAGTTATTCATTAGTCTGTAGATGTAAGGTAAGCTGCAATGTGCTATTCAAGCTATTTGATAAGGAGCTACTCAGCACATGCTAGTGCGGGATTCATATGAATACAATATGTCTTCCGTCGTGAATAACTGAGGGCAAGTTCCTCGCGGCATCACTCACTGAAATCCATGCTGGCACTGAGAACCACTTCCGAGTGCGGGTACTTTGCAGTGTCGAATGAGAGCGTCAGAAGAGGACCGTTGATTCCAAGGACGAAGCCGGGAAATGATTGGCCGAAACTGAACTTCGTGTGCCAATAACTGTATGGCAAATGAATCAACTAAGATTCAAATGATGAATAGACGAATCAGACATGCTATGGTTTTTTTTGCTTGTCAACTCACTCTTTGTCCAGCACAACATAACAGTTGTCAGCGGCGTTTCTGTCGATGGCATCGTATCCCGCGGCTCGAGCGAACACAGCATTGGCCTGAGTGCTAATGATCAATAATTGAATACGCCCAATGTTGAATGCGCATCTCTGTGCATCATCGACGGTCTGATGATGGCAACATAGCGAACAACCACTGACATCTCCGGGAGCCACAATGACGGTGAATGCATACACTGAGAGTATGGTGATGGGTGCCGAGGCAATGCCTGAAATCAGATCAAAGGTTTTATATTAATTTATATTAGTGATCACCAAGCTCACCTGTGGCCCTGCTCAAGTTTAGCGGCTCGAACACTTCGGCTGTTCGATAATGGGCTGCAAAAATCAGTTACGTTGTAGCCTTTCGCTCTGTAAACCAACGAGAATTGGCGGATACAATCCACAGTGAGAGAGGCGCGCTTTTCCGATTAGCGTTAGTGTTGACAATTGTAACGGCGGGCGCGTTCTGCAAAAATACCGTGATTTGTGGCGAGAACAGTGCCTTGGCTAATTGATAGTGTGGTATAATGTGATAGAAATCGGGTCTAGGTAAAGCGCCTTGAAGATCTAAAGAATATGGTAGAGTTATGGATTAGGTGTCGTCGATTTACGATAAAAGTCGATACCCCAATCTCCAGATATGCCTTCTCGTGCGAATCCTGCATGAATTGCCCGCTCAACTCGGCGACACTGAAAAAGGTTCGATCGGGAGAAATTTTTGAAGACCACATTGGACTGAAATCGAGATTCATTCATGCAAAGACGACTTATCTCGCTCGTTTTCGCGTATATCTTATTTTTCCCGCGAAAATGTCTCTGACCTGATTCCCGCCTGGGTGTTCGGATCGACGATTACGATATTTTGGGCGATACGCACGTTCTCTTCATTAGTTCTCCCGATTGTCGCGTAAATCTTGCACCCGGCCGCGCACATGTCCGTCGTTACCTATTCAGTACATGTTTTATTCATTTTTAGCGGACGATATACATTTTGAGATGAGATAGCAAAACAATTATGGTACATACCTGGTTGACTTTATTGAAGTCGACTTCATCGTACAAGATCGAGTGCTGCAGACGAATGGACGCATCTGATTTTGTTCACTATTTATGATATTTTTAAACGAAATATCGAAAATACGCATATTTCTCTTGAAAAGAAGCGACAACAGACCTGCTAGATGCACTAGAATCAGCAAGGTTAGGAAAAGCATAGAAACGGGGCTGGGACTGATCAAAAGGTGACGTGTTTGCAGACTTTATACACGCTGTCGTTTGTGTGATCACTGAAGTGTGTGCTGCACTAGGACACTCCCACACCTAATGTCGTTGGTAGATCAGCATTTGGTGTGGTTGAGTCAAAGCGAGGTTTTTCGCAAATATTCCTTGCCACGATATTTGATTAATCTCCCAATCTTAGGTCAACGTATCACTAACATTTTTTTGTGAGTGTTTTTCCAATAGAATTTTCCAGAAAAAATTTTCTCGCCTGAATATTGAGTGCTCGGAAAGGAGGTGTTTGCGGAATTTTATTTACACTTTTCGTTTTTTATCAGTGATTTGAAGGCGTCCTACACTCAACAACACCATACTGTTAAACTTGCTGCCGAAATTTATGAGCGATCGATACAATTGTGATACTCTTCCTCGGTCATGCACTCTCACGAGGGCTCACTCTCAAGGGCGAGTGGTTTACTTCCGTCGATACAACGTGAGTCATAACACCATACGGGCACGGGTATTCATTCATCCACAACATACGTTACTCATAGCACGATTAGGGCACAGACCGCAGAGAGGCATAAAAACTCGACACTTGCCCATTTTGTCTCGATCGTTTCTATCAATCTTCCATTCCCCTGTACTTTGACAATGAGAGTTTGTTTATCGAAAAATTCAAACATTCAGCGCAGACGCAAGGGTTTTAGCGCATAATATGGAACGTTTTATTCGCTTGCTCATTATTAATTAATACGAAAATTTTAATTTTCTCAGCATCAGCCTCTAGTAAACGACAACAGCGTGTGCGTGAGATCCTCTAGTCAAAATGTGAAATGAACGATAGGAATCGGAATACACGGAAAGGTTTATTGTTTTTCGATACGATAATTCTCTCATCTCGAGGACGTGGACATGAATGCAAAGATTATTCGTTGATTCTCGACCTCGTTCTGCTTTTCGGATACACTGTGAATAACAGCAAATAACAATTCGATCAATAACAACAAATTATGCGAACAATGCTGCAACAATCACGATCACGGATGCGAGAGATGGATTGACAGTCGAGGACGTCGTTGATTCTTGTACAAAGGCCGTCGTCTGCTTGCCATTCGACGTTGATTTTCGTATAGACGTCGTCGTCTCTTTAACGGATGCCGTTGTTTCCTTCCCTAGCACCGTCGTTGTCTTCGTTGCTTGCCCTCCCTCGTCCTCCACCCACACGCGCATCCCGTAGAAGTCTCCTTCCCCGGGCGTGAAACTGACCGAGGCCATCTGAATCGATGACTATGATAATAATCACGAAGGCAGAAGCCATCTGAACTATTTCGCACAAACACACACACGCAAAATATACACACAGCACAACTCACGTAAGTCTGCAGGAACACGTCAACCCGGCTTGTCCTATCGTGGATATTGCCGAAGAATCTAAAACAAGCAAATTTAGCGCTGATCAAATCAATATAAAGTGGGAATCATGATCTTGACTAGGGTTGACAAGATCTAGAATCGATAACTGCTCGTGATCTCTTTCTGGACGGAGGAGAGACATTAGGCGAATGGCTTATTTTTGGTGCGCTAATTCTGACTCACGACTGATAAAACGTCGTTTTCAGATCGTAGATCATCACCGAATGGTCAGCGTCCGTGTCCATTTCAATGACAAAGTTAAACTTCAGCTCCCTGAAATTCTATATATTTTTTATATTTTGGTCTGAGCGTAATCGGATGTTCGTATTTGGATAATAAACCCTAACTGTATTCTTACTCGAAAAAAAGAAGATAACGCGAAATTTATTTTTCTAGATTTTGATAATCAGTATTTTATGAGCCATCACACTTGTCATTAGGGGTGAGCAGCGTGTAGGCTATTCCGTGAGCGCCCATTAGCACAGATGATCGATAAACCTAAAGTACGAAACGGTTGAATGCTAATTATGATTCCATACTTGATGCGATGCGCGGCCGCACATGAAACCTGGCGACGAAAGGAACGTGGGCTTCTCTGGGACCATCGTGATTTCGAAATCTATAGAAAGTGGTAAGTTTGACACAGCTCCAACAGCTTCCAACCTGATTCCGAAGCGTAGTTTCCAGTTAGAGCAACCTGGGAGCGTGGATACTTCACAGTGTCATAAGATAGCGTCAGTAGAGGACCGTTGATTACGAGGGTGAGCCCGGCGAATGGTTCGCCAAAGCTAGAAAAAAAGCAATAATTTGTGAAATTCTTCACGGCTCACTCTTTGTCCAATGCATCGTAGCACTTGTCTTCACTATTCCTGTCTATGGCATCATATCCCGCGAAGCGAGCAAATACTCCATTTCCCTTAATGATATCAATCCACCTTTGTGATATTTCGGAAAAAAATTTTAAATGTGAATGGAGTTTCATCAAACAAACAAAAAAATATTTAAATACAGATATTGATACTGACATCCCCGGGAGCCACAGTGACCGTAAATGAATACGCTGAGAGAATAGTGATGGGTGCAAAAGCAACGCCTGAAACGGCGCCATTGTCCTCTATTTAGAGTAGCGATGTATTGAGAATAATTCTGAGTGTCATTATTTTAAGCCAGTCATGCAACATACCTTCAGTCCGGTTCAAGTTCCTTGGTTCGAACACCTCGGCTGTGCCATAATAGGCTAGAAAATTCGTAAATATTCCAAGTTTTTGATATTACAACTAACGAGCATTGGCGGAGACGATCCAAAGCACTAGGGCCGTGCTTTCCAGATCAGCGTTCGTGTTGAGAATTGTGACGGTCCGCGCGGCCTTCAAATGACATGATTAACGAATTTCGAAAATCATACTTCGTACACCAATCTCCAGATATCCTTTTTCTCCAGAATCCTCCATGAAGAGCCTGCCTAATTCGAAGATGCTGCAAAGAATTCGATTGGGAAGAACAAGCATATTTTTCCAGATGTTGCCAGATGTTGTCAAGAAGCGATCTGTCCGACCTGGTTGTCTCCTGTGTGTTCGGATCGATGATCGTGATATTTTGCGTTATTCGTATGTTCCTATCAGTTCCGGTAATCGTCGCGTATACTTTGCACCCGGCTGCGCACATATGGGTTGTGACCTACAGAACATCATTTTATTTACTGATTTTGATCTGGACGAGATGGAATTCGAGAGTGTGCTAACAGTATTACTTGATCGACTCCCTTGAAGTCGACTTCATCATACAAGATCGAGTGCTGCAAACGAATGGACGCCTCTGAAAAATTATCGTTACCACAAAAAATACAAATATGTTCATCGTTCGTTTCGAAAAGTAGCGATATGCACCTGACAAATGCATTAGAAGCAGCAAGGCAAGGAAAATCATAGCGCTGCCAGAAATTCATCACCTCACACAAGGGGGCGTTGGATGTGGTCTTTTATACGAATCGGTTACTTTTGTGCCCATGAGCGGAACACATCTTCAGCATGTCACAGGCACAGTTAAATAGGGATCTTGTTTATCAGTGTTGCTTTCTCGGCGCTGATCAATACTCTGGTGTGCGAATCCAACTTGGATCCATGCAAATTTCCAAGTTGCGTACAGGCTTGGGGGCACCTTGGATTTTTGTTGGATCCAACTTGGATTTTTGCTTGGATCCAACTTGGAATTCTGCTTGGATCCCACTTGGAAACGGGTTTTCGAAAGATATTTTTATTGATTGATGAGGTACAGTAACCTCATTAAGTAACCAAAGGCCCCGCACGGTTAGACCATGTCGGACCGGTCACATCCAAAATACGGTCCTACTGGGGACCGTAGACAGTCAATCGCACTCGTGCCCTAAGGCAGTCAGAGCAATGTTGAAAAATGGGACCTTATAGGCTGAGTGCGTGCTGGACTCGACGGGTAGGATCAGCTTGGATCCAAGTTGGAATTCTACTTAGATCCAACTTGGATTCTCGAGGCCGTGATACTGTACTTGGATCCAACTTGGAAACCCCCTTTTTGATTGGATCCAACTTGGATTCTCGAGGCAGTGATACTGTACTTGGATCCAACTTGGAAACCCCCTTTTTGATTGGATCCAACTTGGATTCTCGAGGCAGTGATACTGTACTTGGATCCAACTTGGAAACCCCTTTTTGATTGGATCCAAGTTGGATGCGCACACCAGAGTATGATCAATATCACAATATGACCCGTGTTTGAAAAGAACACGGAAACCTTGAAAAACAAATAAATTCTTTATTCGAATAGAATTGAAGTGTTAGCTGACCTGACAGAGGCACAAGAAGCAGAAAGGCAAGGAAAATCATAGCGAGGCGCGCAAGTTATCAGCACGCACCCAAACGAGGGATCGACTGATAAATGGACGTATTCTCGGTCGCTTATTCCCCGGTTGAATTTTTGATCAGGGCAATGCGTCTCACTCGAATCTCTGCGCTCAGACAAGAAGAATGAATCACCAAGGGGGATCAGGTGAGCTCCTTCACGCCTAAAATAGGTGTTCCTGGTTGCATGCTCTTTCATTAGTGCAAGGCACGTAGAACAGGATGACGTTGACATGAGCTTCCGACTCCTCATCATGTAAATGCTCATTATTTTGCAACGGCAAATGCTGTTCCTCAACCATTCTGACTGTCGCTTACGCTATGCAACATTTGTCATGATGACCAATTTAACGGCCTAAGGAAGTGTGCGCGTAACAGAAAAACACGAAAAATGTGCGTGCTACAAGAGATAAGCATTCATAATCGGAAGGGGTCTGCGGTGAGCAAACGAAGAAATAATATTATACTTCCTCGTTATCCCACATTCACTAAGGATCATCGGCATACTGACCATTGTAATTACTATTATTATTTTTTTATTACATACTGCGAGTCAATATTCATCATAATTTCGTCGGATATTTTTCATTACAATAGAGACAAGGTTGAGAAACGAAAAAGGTTGTTTTGAGCGCAATGCTACTCTACAAATTTTTTTTTCGGATTGCTTTTATGAGGTAAATAGGTAAAAGTGAATTAAAAGATCGACACATCACTATTTCTAATCAGCGCAATGACGGGAGTGGCAAAGATGACATGCTTCTTATCACAAAGAAAAGTAAGAATGATCTGCAATTCAAATACTTCTTATAATCGGCATTTTCGGATCATTGCATTCCCATCTGATTCGCTGTAATCAGCTGCTCATTCTTCGAAGATGTTCATCCTTCCGTTTCTGCTTCTCGCGCCCTTTGCAGGTCAGTCTATGTCTTCTTTTATTTCAAACAACATTTTATCGATGTCAGTTCACTTGATTTTTGATTCAAACTTGACGGGTTGGGGAAGAGATATAATACCACGCCTATAAATGCCAACTCAGGCGCGTTCGTCCGCCTGCAGAACTCGATCCTGTACGATGAGGTGGACTTCCGTGGAGTGAATGAGGTGAGTAAAATAATGAGGCGATATTTTTTCAAAACATTTTCAACATCTGTCGTCATATCTTTTGCGGGAATTTTTTGAGGGGCTTGGGTCTACTATTGATGGGCTTGGTAATTTTATAGATCTCAACTGACATGTGCGCGAGTGGCTGCAAAGTGTACGCAGCTATCGGCTACACTGACGAGCAGAAGCGCATCGCGGGTAACATACTGATTGCAAATCCGACTACGAAGAAGAATACCAGGTCAGCAAAGCGACTTTGATGGAAGTACCCATTTGCTAGAACTGTCGAGCTGAGATCAGAGACTTTTTAGAACCATCAAAAATTCAAAAAATACTTTGTAGCGTGACCGAGCTGAGCCAGCTATTCGTGCAACGTTCTCAGGAGAAGAACTCCCTCGAGATTGAAGTATGTGCAGCATTGGAGAACAAAAAATCATTGACAAATTCTGCAGAGCACTCCGACCCTCACCATTGTCAACACTAATGTGGACTACGCGAGCGCGCCTCTCGCTCTCTTCATCGTTTCCGCCAATTCTCGTTGGTTTAGTTACCCGAATATATTGAATAAAAATAAATAATTCAGCCTATTACCGCACGGCTGAAGTGTTCGAGCCCCTCTACTTCAGAAGAGATAAAGGTGAATCTTGCCTCCAGTATACATACATCACCATGAACCTTGCAACACTATGCTGCAATTTGTCACACTCAAACGATATATTTCAACGATCCAGTAACCAATTACAGCCATAGCTTCTGCTCCGATCACTATTCTCTCTGCGGTTCCGTTCTCCGTTCTCGTGCAACCTGGAGATGTAAGTTAGATAGTAGGGCTGTCAGGGAAAAACATTCGCCTCTTATACATTTACAGCGGTCTGTGATAGTCCTGACTAGAGAAGCTGAAGGAAGAGCCATTTCACGATTTTTTGAAATCTTTGAGCGGTCGTACCGCGGAAATGAGTATGGAAACCTAGGGAAGAGTTGATTCCTATCGATCACAAATCTATTCAAGAACATATTCAACTTTTGAACGGGTCAAAATATTCACATTCTTCCTTCTTATTCAAAAAGTCTTCCTTCCAACTCGGTGTTTTTCGGCATTTTCCAGATTGTTGTGCCTAATTAGATATGGAATTGCGTTACTCAAAGCTTTGAATAGAAGAAATATAGTACCTGAACACATTCCATGGTCAACCACATCGATATGTTACTTCCCTAATTTGAGATGGCCGTCTAATTTTTATGACAACTCTTTCTTCAGACACTCTAGTCCTGACTGTCCTGATCGATAGAATCGAACGATAGATTCCTTTGTCTGTTCAGGCCAATGCCGTTCTCGCGCGTACCACTGGCTACGATGCCATCGATCGAAATACCGTAGACAATTGCTACACTGCATTCGACAAAGAGTGAGTGATGCGCGCCAAGATGCAGTTGCATTCATTCGTCTCATAATACCAACAATGCTAATTTTTCTTCTTTGGAAAATATACCTAGAAAAGGAATGATTACAGCATCGGCACTGACGGCTTTTTCCTCGCTATCAACGGTCCTCTGCTCACTCTTTCCTTCGACATGGAGAAGTATCCCTTCTCGCAAGTGGACCTCATCGGAAGCTATGGGCTAGGTCAGTTTTTCCTTTCACTCAGGTTTCTTTTTCTTTTTTCCTTCAGACCTTGATCTTTGACTTACAAAAAATAAAGCAAAATAACTGTTTTGCAGCTAAAGATATGTACCCGTTCCCCAAGCAAGACACGTTCATTTCCTCGCCCGGTTTCGTGTGTGGTAGTCCCAGCTCCCATCAGGTATACTTGTTGAATTTTTTTTTCACTTTCTTGAACTTTTTGTTGCTACTCTTGCTGTAATTCGTACATTTTCTGAAAGATTGCAGCCCCCTACTCGGCACTAGGAGCCCATCTTTGCGCAATCTCGATGGCTGTTAAAACATCCTTATTTCAGGTGTTCCGCTCAAGTCTTCTAACCGACGACAAGACATACACGCTGCGTACGATCGCTAACCAGTTGAGTCGTAGTCGCTGACGAATAATCATCGATGATTTCAGGGAAATGGTGCTCAAGTTCGACATTGACATGGAGACTGATGAACCCGTGAAGATATTCGATGAGAAGACGGGAATTGAGCACGGGTAAATTCGTCATTTGCATATTCAATTTTTTTATTGGAGTCGCTTTCTGGGCGATTATCACACTGAGATAGAAAAAATCATAGTTACCGTATTTTCAGATTCACCGGTAGCTTCAAATTCGGAACGAACGCTCATTTCTTCCAGCTGCAGACCACCGTGAGTACTTTCTTCATTCCCAAATATTAAAATACAATATTTCTTTTTTTAGAATCACAATTTGTTCTCAGGCAGCGACTGTGAGCTTCACTCCCGGATCCGATCAAGCCTTCTTCGGGATGCGAGTGTCCGCAGAGGACGTGGCCAAGAAGTAGGCGACTTCGGGCCGAATGGGCCCTCGTGTCCTCGTGTCAATAGTCGCTTGTTTGCATTGATAAATGATTCATTCACGCAACTTGGAAAATGGAGTAATGACATGTACAAGTAAGAAAGAGGAGATACACGTAGCAGGAACACGTAATGGGCGTAGAACATGATTTCAGATACCGTACAGCGATATTTCCGAAAGGAAAATCTACACTACCAACATCAACAAAGTCGTGAGCAGTATCACAGCGAATGATGGGGAACAAACCACGGATGTCGTAGAGTCGATATATCCGGGTGTTGTCTTCGCAGGCTCCATCCCGACGTCGTACGCCCACACTCTCATGCCGAATGACCCGCCGGACACGGCATCGAAGGTGACCGTTGCGCGCTTAAAATTTTACATTTGTGACAGATTACAGGCTCATTTTTGTCAGAAATTTACAGTAACGGTTGCGCGAAAGAAAACATCGGACGCTGATGAATATTACTTTTTGACGGACTGGTATGAGGAAATGGGTTTCAAATTAGAAATAGAGTTAATCTTACGTATGTTTGCAGCTGAACATGCTCTGCATTAGTCATGTCCGCGAAATGTCCAGAGAATCTAAATAAGGAAGTGTTAATTTTTCAACGCTAAACTCACAAACGTTCAAGGTGAGCAAGCCAATTGATACATTAAAATCGACGTAATCTAACTTACGGATGATTCAGCGTTGTTTTATGATCGTAAATGAGCACGGGATACCCGCCGATCGTGTTCATGTCGAGCTCGAAGTTGAACACCATTTCTCTGCAAATTTTCCGAAATAAATTAACGAACCAAAAAAGTTCGCAATTTACGAACTTGTCATCGGGCGTGTGCAGCGTGTAGGCGTTACCCATGCTGAGCGAGCTTGATCGGTAGGTCTGAAATTCGAAAATATTTTTTGCCATAAATGACTTCAATTGACCTCAGGCGCGCTGCCACAGCCACACACGAATCCAGGCGAAGAGATGAAAGTGGGCTGCTTGGGGAAGGGGAAGAGCTCGAAACCTGCGAAACACGGATGATTAGATGATTAGTCGGAATATGATTCAATACACTCACCGAAGTCAGTGCTGCAGCTCAGTTCGACTGCCGAGTGCGGGTACTTGTCAATGTCGAAGGCAAGGGTGAGAAGAGGACCGTTGATGGCCATCGAGAAACCGTCGAATGCATCTCCGAAGCTGAAATCAAATGTAAAGACTAATTGAATCATCAGTTTTCACCACAACAGACGGGATGATAATGTGTACAATGATAATGACCAAGGGGGTGAGTACGAATAACACTTATTTTGGTAACAACTCACTCGTTGTCCATCGCAGTGAAGCAGGTGTTCTCACTGTTTCTGTCAATGGCATCGTATCCGGTAGTGCGCGCAAATACGGCGTTGCTCTGGAAAATTCGCAATTGAAGAAACATTCAATTCGTACTTTTAGTCAGGTTTTAAATGCTCTTACAGATCAGAAAATACTCTCGAAATGGAGTGACCATTTCACAAACAGTAAGGTGAACTCACATCTCCCTTCTGCACATTGATCGTGAATGGATACGCGGATAGTATGGTGATCGGCGAAGAGGCGATACCTGTGAATGTAGGTTCATAAGCAACTTCATTCACACTTCATTTCATCACTTTGTCAAGCAAAAGTGTCAGCTCGCGAATTCATGCTAGATCGTAGCCGCACACATTTCTATCTTTCACACTACTTCCCATTGGCACGTGAGACGGCTCGCCGGTTACGTGACTCGGCATATTCTCAATCTGATACTAGGAAAGGGAAGGGAAGGATTGATCTTATCATTGCACGGTTTCTCTCGCCCTTCTGCGCAGAGTGCACGAGAAATGAAGTTCACCTTTGCATCACTATTTGCAAGATCATAAACAATGGATCCCCAACTGCGAGGGGAACCAAATTGTTCGAGCAAACTTTAGTTTCTCTCACCTTTGTTCCTCTTCAAGTTCAGAGGCTCGAACACTTCGGCAGTACGGTAGTAGGCTGCAATATTGATATTCAATATCATTGTTGACGATAATTGCACGAACGGGAGTGCGCTGATACGATCCAGATGGACAGCGAGGCGCTTTCCCGATTGACATTCGTGTTGAAAATCGTGAGTGTCTGCGTGATCTGCAAACGTGATCATTTTGCCTTCGTGCCAACTGTACATCACGTACGCCAATACGTGTAGCCGTCTCTTCATTTCACCACTGGTCAAGAAAAAGCGTGCGTGAGATAAAGAGACGGCGACCCGTTTTGCACACTCTGTTGGACATCACGTACGCCAATCTCCACGTAATCTTTCTCTTGGGTGTCACGCACGAAGCGCCGGCTCAGATCGGCAACGCTGCAAGAGGCACGTTATCGCTGCAAGAGGCACGTTAGTGGTTGGCGAGGAAATTCTGTGTTTAGGGTCGCAAACATCACTAATCATTCGTGCCAAGCCGTAGTATTGCGATTGCTGTGATGCAAAACATTCAAACATAGAGACATTGGATATCATAAAACATGAAATTGACAATAACACTTGCTCACCTCGTATTCGTCTTCGTGGTCGGATCGCCTATCAAGATATTTGAAGTGATTGCCGCAGCTTCATCAGTGATCGGAATTGTCGCGTACACTTTGCAGCCGGCCGTGCACATGTCCGTGGAGACCTGCATGAATTCATCATTGATTTGTCAAATATAGCTGGGAGCCAAAATCTTCTCCTCCTAGTAGGGTTGTACGTTCGGGATCGGTAATCCCGGGAATGTCGGTATTACCGACAAACCGACAAATCTCTTTTGCTCTAGACTTTCTCGCTCGCACGCGCTATTTCTTGTCTCTAACCGTCTGGGGCGAGAGGGGTCGGTAATACCGTTCTGAAACCCTACCTCCTAGTTGCCTAACAGCAACGTATGCTGTCGGGGTGAAAATTTATACTATGAGTAAGCCATACAGGTGCAAAGTGAACGAAATTCGACTGTCCCGTGAGAATGAAAAGTTTTGAAAGTGTTTACCTGATCCACACCCTTGAAATCCACTTCATCGTACAGAATGGACTTGTGCAGACGGATGAACGCATCTGTAAAATAATTATCCTCGCATGTTCGAACCTCACAATATGTGCCCAAATGCCATATTTGAGATGAGACTGACCTGTACTGGGTAACAGGAGCAGCAGCGATAGGAGAAGCATGGCGGAGGACGTCTGAAGGTGAAGAACTTCTAGTCCTCTCGTGATTTGAATGATCAGTTGCAAAGCCTAGATATAGTGCTGGTTATCTCGGACGATTAAGATTGTTGTCATACGAATAATCGACACATCCCCTCTTATCAGCCGAAATTCTGTCTCTTCTGTGCCTCGTGCGCCTCGTGAGCTTTTCGACGTTGCGTGACCCCACTGATACGTGCTGGGCCTTCACTACACTTGCCTGCGCCGCTGACACGTATTCAGAGGGTTATCAATTCGGATTGTCGTGGACATTCTGAGATGATTCTTTCGTTTCACTTGTGTCACCTGACGCAACTTTGGAATTAGCTAAAAATAATAGCATTTTAAATTCAGGATTCCTTAGGGTGAACCTATTTTCACAAACACATGGATGGAAAATATGAATTTTTATGTCGGCGATGGCGCTCACGGAATGAATAAGAACGTGAAATGTGTAGGTGAAAAAAAACCCCAATTTATCCCCTCTCTCCAGTCTTTGCGAATTGCAGCCATTTTCTGTGTCCACTGTTCTCTCTTCATCTTCCCCTTTTCAGTCATTTCCTGACGTACTGCTCTAGTGCGCTTCTCCTTCTTTCTCCCTCTCTTTCTCATTCTGCGCTCGCGCGTTCCCTTGGTGGGCCCTCCTCTTCGTCCCATCGATTCGGCCCCAGTAGATGTTTCTCCTCTTCTTTTTTGAAGAACAGCTCATCGACATTCAACACAAAATAGTTCTTGGTTTCAATTTTAATAATTCTTTACTCGAGAAAAAAACCCCGAGTGCACGAAGGATGTCGACCCTTTTGAGCCCTGACGTGGCAACACTAGAGTCGATTGATGTGCGTCTTCTAGAAGACCATTGATCGCTCTCACCACCTCACTAAAGTTGAAAAGCAAGTGAGCCTCTTGGCCTTCGCTTGCTCTCTACTGCCCGTGATGTGTGAGAGCCCACCTAGAAACGGCTCCATCCCATCGAATCCTTCTCACTGGAGTTGAGAAGTGAAGAGATATTCTCTTCCCTTTACTTGCACTCTAGCCGCTTCGGACTTTCACCTGACATCCCACTCTTTCGTGCGCTAGCACGGTTGCTACGAGACTCGAGTTATAGTTTGTATGCACCTAAGACCAGGAGAGACCGGAGGGACCACCCTCAAAAAGACACACAACTATTCCTTGCGGAAAATATGATGCTGCTCGTCTTACTGCTGGATGCCACTCGATTGGTGCTGTTTGTTCATTTTAGCAATTCTCATGATTGCTTTCAGGTTGATGGAGTCTGCTTTTCGTCCACTATCGATACACTTCCAAGGCTCGTGGTGCAAACACTGCAAAATGCTACTTATGCCACGTGCAAGATAGATTGTCTGAAAAATGACACCGTGAGTTCGATCGTTTTAATTATATTTCTCTCCAATTTCTTGCAGTGCGAAAGTGTTTTCTTCATTGACCCCAGCACGTGCTACTTTCTCGGCGCGCCTAGTGGTGGGCTTTGCGGTGCGAGTTACTCCCGGAAACTTAAGACGGATTCCTGTCCGAGTAAGAAACGCTGATATGACAAACTCGAAATTGATTGAGATTCGCTAATTTTAAGAGTACAACCTAACGTCTAACTACGCAATTGATCCCTGCCTCGCATCCGCTGTAAGCACCTTTCGCATGCTTTTGATATATTTTTATGACAGAAAATGAGCCCGGAGCTCCTAACGCCCTCATCAACCTCAATCTGTCCGAACACGCAACTGAATGGAGAAGCCACGGCTCGGGTTTATGTGGTCAGGTCAGATGTGCTTCCGGGAGCTCCTTTTTGGACAATGTAATTTGTAATTGCAGTGTGATCTTCTCAAACGGCAGTTACGGTGTCTTCGACAATAATTCGCAAGCACAAATCATTTGGTATCTTAGTTACATTTTCTAAATTAGCCATTTCAATGGTTGCTTTTAGCAAATGATATCACAGGGATTCTACAATCACCAGTTACGTGTACAAGTACATGAGTGGACGTGAAGTATACGTTAACGAACCCATCTACGCTGCCAACTGCACGTACTACCCTGACGGAGGCCAGTTTCCCCTTATTTGTCTTTGACAACTGACAGAAACCAAATACGCCAGCGATGAGGAGCGTATCCGTTTTGCGCATCGCTCTGTACACACCATGAAATGTGATTAGGCCCACCAGGAAAACTTATTGCTGGTTCTTTTTCAGTGGCGCAAGACTGCAACTGTGTCGATCTGCCTCTGGAAGAGTCTACGAAAGGGATGTTCGGAGCCAAGGCAGTGCAATCAACGGCAAGCGGAATGTGTGGCTACACTGGCAAGTGAGAAACCATCATTTTAATTTCCACCTCACTCGACGATGTTGTTCATTGTTGTGAATAAATCCATGGAAGTGAAAAAGCTTTGCGGAACTGTTCCAAACCACTAGAATTGTATGCTTCAGAGTGGTCGTTGCGTGGAGCCGGCAAGAACAAAACTGCACTGCATGCAAAGATTTTGTCATCACATGCGTGTGCGTTTCACTTGGATCAACTATTCATTCCAGAAACTTTTTTGTGTCCATTGATTGTTTTTCTCAATCGATAAAATTTATTTTCAGTAATCGAATGTGGATTCACGTAGCGTCCGAAGGAAGCCAGCCGAACCAGATCAACTCGTATGCACTGACCAACGGAACTTGCTACTTGCCGTGATCAAGATAAATATTGCTCATAACTATACACACGCTGCACGATGAGTGGATAACCTGTACATTTTTTTCTCCTTCATTCCTCAGAGAACGTTATTGGGCGATTGAATTCATGTTCATAGAGAGGTTTCTGATGCTTGTTGAGTAAATGAAAAAAAAATCAGTTATTGGACGGCCCGCATTCTATTTTGTACTGAGACCACTGTTAGCCTACACTTACGGACCAGACAAACCAATTATCCTTGATCTTACTTCGAGTAAGCCGCGGCGCCCATAGGGAAAATACTTGCAATCTATTTGCATTGACTAAGATATGTATCAACCATTTTGACACGAGAGCTACGTCAGAATTATAGCATAGAGACTGCAGAATGGTCCTCCTTTGGTTGTCTAGCGTACGTCCAACAATGAGTTTGTGCAGAGGTCTCTGATACCCTATTAGATGCTACAAAATTCCGCCTACCGTGAATTAGATAAATCAAATTAATAAATGATTACAACGACATCGCGCAAAACGCGGCCTTTGCACACTGGCGCCTGCACTTAGCGACCACAAAACAATTATCCTTGATCTCCTAACGTGATATTCAGCCGCATTACGCGGAGTGAATTTTCTCCATATGCATATTATCTTCAAGCACGCAGTGTATCCTGCACTACACTCCAGAATGACTTTGTGGATGGAAATTATACCGGATCTAGTTCTGGTGACGCTTTATTGCTATTTGCTCATACGACTTGCCACTTCATCAGAGCGCTTCTTCAAAACGCCATTCTACACTCTATTTATAACAACAGGTAAGCCATATCCTCAATCTTTTCCCATTGTGGGTTCAGGCGTCTACAGTATCTTCTCCGTAGTTTCTTTCATTGTAATGACACAATTTAATTTCACCGAGCATCACTGGACGGTCTACCTGCACAAGTCAGCATATGTGGGTCCAGGAGATATAATATGCCATGAAAGAAAATATTAAATCGGGTACTAAATGTTGCGGGAGCCACTGGAGCGACGATCGGAAAAGCTTGTATTTCCGTTCATCGCTATTTCGTAATCAGAAAGCAAGATTATTCAGAAAATGTAATGCTTTCCTTATGTGAGTAATATATAATTGTGCAAAATTTCAGAACTGGTCGGGCAAAGTGATTAATAGATTCCTGGTTGCTCAATTTATTATTGCAATGATTCCAACAATGCCTGTGTGGCCGGCATCCTATTATTACGAGAATGGTGCTCTTGTAGATCTGTCGAAGCAATACACACTGGTAGCTACTAAATACGATGGAGAATTTAGCATTTTGTTCAAACAAGTTCTTCAGATACTAAAGGTTTTCTCCGTTAGCGCATATGCACTTTACATCCTGAGCAATGGTGTATTCACAGCGCTTACTTGCACTGAGCTAGTCCGCCTTCAAAGGCACCACAAGGCAGTTTTTTTGCACAACGAAATACATAGAAAGTGGACGTGTTTTAGGCAGATGCTATCACGAAATTGGTAATGAAAACACAGCGAAATCTGTTCATTGTTGTTACAGTTTGCTCGATGAGCTACTTCATGAAGGCTTTACACCAGGTGAGATGGAAAAAGTGATTGGAAAGTTCTAAGATACAATTTGCAGCTAGCCTTAGCGGTTGCAACGGTCCTGGATCTTCACGACCTATTCAAAGTTCTCTGTGCTACAGTAAGTATTTGTCACAACGAATTTCGATTTTTTCATTGTGAAAATATTTTCAGTACCCAATAGTGAACGGACTTGCAACATATGCAGCCCCTATCTGTCTCGTGGTTTGCTCATCAACTGTCCGAGCGAGGCTTCTCTGATCTGCGAAGTACAAGTGCGGTTCTCAACACATGTGTTCATAAATGTGTACATAAATGTGTGTGTTTTCAGACGTGATCACTATATTATTATATTTTGCATTTTTACTTCGTTGTTGGCATGTTATGCTTGATATATTCTCCTCATGCTTTATTTGAGTAGTATTCCTTCGTTGAAAAATAAATGTACCCGTCTCTGTGCATGAAACTCGTCATTTGAGTCCAGATTTTCCACAGTTAATGATGACTCATTAACCGTGGAAGACAAAACTCATTATTCACTTGCCAACCCTATTCAGGACTTGAAAAGAAGTCCAGCACGTGAATGATATCACATCAGCTGGAGGGCGCGACTCAAGAAAACAAAGATTTACGATTACTAGACATATGTTTGTACCAATGCACGATTTATATCGTTGAGATAATTCCCTCTCAGCATGTAGGAGCTTTGAATCAGTTCTTAAGAGCTACGAGATTGCACACGGAATGGAGAGACAACTCATTTATCCTGACAAGCCTGCGCTTTTTATAAGGGAAATAAAAGTGCGCAGAAAAATTACTTCAATGCCTTCTACTATAAAAGGATCGCTAACTCGCAAAACGCTCATTTTTGTAATTTCATTTGCTCTAAGCTATGTACGCGTAAAACGGTAGTTGTTCTGCACCGACTTTGGAACTACCGGAAGAAACATACAATGCCCATAGTTATCGAGTTTTTTCACTCTTGCACTGCTCGTGACTTAGTCGAAATAATCTTTGGACCGACAAAAAAAATCGGAAATTGGCACTATTGGACAGAAGTGACAATTATGGACTAGGAGTAAAAATATCGATAATTATGGGAAATAAATGAAGTTGGGCATGTGATAAATGATATGATGAAAAAGTCTTTGAGATTACAACCGGAATTCTGCATTTGTGATTTGCTGGGATGCTTCCAATTGATATCCTGTTCATTGTTTACTGTATTTATCTGCCTCCTCTGATACTACTGTACCTAGCGGAGATTTGGACTATTCTCAAGGTTAGATTTGATGAATTAATCGAAATAAATTATTTTATAATTACATTTTTCAGCATGAGTCACCTTTTCGTGGTCCCTTCTACTATCTTTTCGTTGCCGGGGCGATAGTGGTTGAATAAGAGAAGTTCTAATAAATATTATTTAAGTTTTATAGGATCTTATCATGGTCGGAGTTACATTTCACGAATTTCGCATGGTGGTTTTTCCTCTGGTCAATGGTTTCTTCGATGGATATGACTGTAACGTCTGCGCTCAGATACGATTGTCGTAAGTTTCGCAATGACATTATTTGACGAAAAAGCATGATAATATTACGTAAAATATTTGAGCTCGAAATACGGGAAAGAGTCTCTTCATCTCACACGCTCTCTAGCAACTCTGACCGGTGAGAGACTGTGTGAAATGAAGGGTCGGCGACCCGTATTTCAAACTCTATCAAATGTCAGACTGTATCAATGGTAATAATACCATTTATGAAATACTTTACAGGATTTCATATATGTGTCCATTCACTCAGGATTTGATCAACGTATTCATTGCAATAAACAGACTAACTTCTATTCGTTGGCCGATCCACCATAAGCAGGTAACGATTCTTCTCAGATTCTGTAGAAGAATCCATTCAGATCTGGAAGAAACTGCTTCCAATCTCCATTTGTACCAGTTATTTGCTGTCATTCGCAATTTTCGCACTTTCTTTCACGAGGTTTGTTATATCTTCTGAATAAAATTGAGAATTTTTTTTAAGAAAAATGAGTTATATGAAGGTGAATGTTGGTGACTATGCGGTGTACATGACTGTCGAAGACTTTAACTATCTTCCGTGGGTAAGTTTATATTTTAATATTGAAATACGGCTGATATATACCATTATAGTACAATACGCATTATTTATCAGTCGCCGAGATGGCTATTGCAAGCATAATAATCGCAATTGTGTATGCAATAGCTGCAGTAAACCTTCGGAAAGTAGTTAACAGTTCAGCAACAGTACAACAAGAGAGAACGCTTCTCAAAGTCGGGATTATCAACTTCTTAATATCGCTTCCTCCTACGTTTCTACAGGTTTGAAAAGGAATTTGTGCCAAACAATATAATATAAGATTCAGCTAATTTTTTCGTCTGCTTTATTTTCGAGCGAGTGGTTCATAGTAATTTTTTACCAGTATGGATGGATTATCGATCTAAAATGTTTGCTCTATTGTTTTACATCCTTGAATACGTCCTAACAGTTTTCTGCGCCTCTGTTACCATGATTACCGTAAACACTTCTTTTCGGAGGCACATGATGGTTTCTTTTGGAATCACACGGCAAGGTGAAATATGAAGGAATAAATTTCGACGATGACATTTCAGATTGATTCCGGTCAAATCATCCATTTCGTATGCAAATCGCATCGCCATTCCATCACAGCCATCACATATTCGCTCATAACCAGTTTTTTTCGCAAACATCACATATACTTCTGAAGCCTGCATTATTTTGCAATGTGATATATTATTTTGTATTTGTATAGCTTCGTCGACAAGTAATAATTATTATTTTTAAATTGTTATGTGCCCTCATTCCATTTAGGATAGTTATGAAAGGGAATGGAAGGTTCTCACTCGGTGGAGATCACATCATTCAACCCATAATCTATGACACACATTAAACTCATTGTCATAGAGATCTCTTGGAATTTCATCCTTTCTCTCCGCTTTCGCATGGCATCATGGCGGGTACATGATCTCTGCAAAACATTGAGTAAGTAACAGACCACTTCTTACTACACTCTCTCCGTTCATATCCTGAAAGCCACAACACTGGGGCAAACATGGTGTGATGAAAATTCAATTTAAAGTTTGTCGCAGATTATATTTCCCCGGCCACTACTTTAAATGTATCAGTTCCGTTGGAAGCAAATCGTGTTTATTGTATGAAAGATCTCGAAGAAAAGTAATGGTAAAAGTAGGGGCCACAAGCTCCGCCCACTTTGGTGTGACACAATTTCGCCAAAAAGTGAGAAAACAAAAACACAAGGTTCATTTTCAACGAAATCTCTCGTTCGTAGTTGCTATGGATAGCTACTACTATCCCCTTTCGATTGAGCTTGGTCCCAGATTTGCATAATATCACTAATTATATCAAATTTGCATTTAAATGAAAGGAATAGGTCGTTTTGGCATGTTCCAGTTTGAAAGTTCTTCTGGGACCAAACTTATTTTACTAATTCGAATATTTTAGGAATTTTAGAAAAAAAATTAGATTTTTAGCATGCTTCCCCGTCTTGTGTTTTTTGGGCGGGGAGAGGCGAGCGAGAGGGCGGGGGGAGGGAGAGAGACACACGCTAATTAGGCTCCGCCCCTTTCCCTCTCGTCTCGCCTTTCCCCCTCTCTCCCAGTGTGTTGTGCGCGTAGTTCTCGGGCTCTAGCGCGGCTCAGAGGTAAGATATCAACAAACGGCCAAAAATATGGAGTTATTGGGACCACGAGGGGTAGTTTGAACACGCTTTTGACCTCTCTATCAAGAATCGGCTATCTGAGTTGTGGCCCCTAGGTAAAAGCTGGAATTGCGTATGATGGAGTATCTCTCTTTGTTTGCGCAGTCGAACGAAAACCATGATTCATGATCAATTTTGAACAAGGATAATGCATTTAAATGCATCTGTTTCATCGAGCCATTTGATCAGACAATTTGATTCTTCGCATCATCTCGTTCAGATCTTATTTTAGTGCAACTTGTTTTTATCACTGATAAATGATTGTTGCGCAAGTTTCACTCGTTTCCCTGTCCCTCCCAAGTGGGCTGTCTCTATCTATGGTCATGCATTGAAATGCGCGTATTATCTTTTTCATCGAGCGATTTGAAAACTCACATTCAATTTGATTTTATGCAACACTTTGTTCAATCATATTTTTGTGCAACTTGTTTTTATCATTGATAAAAGTTGTATTGTAAGAACTGCATCATTTATGCACAAGTGCACGTGTACGAGAGCGATCCATTGTTCGCAGCGGGAACATCGAAGAAGTGCTTAGCATCAGTGCCGGGGCCGAGCCTGTAGTGCGAAACACATTTTTCCTGTAGTGCGAAACACATGCGGAATTGTAAACTTACAGAAAACCGCCTGTGCTCGTGTCGGTAGGCTTTTCGTCCGGGAACAACGTCACTTTGCAGCCGGTTCCGGCAAAAACACGAGCCAGCTGAAAGTAAGCGAGTTCACGAATTGAAGCCCAGCTGGTTATTTTTATCTGTTCCCCATCACTTTCAAAGCAGAGCCGGACCAGCGGTAATGCCATATCCGAATTCTCAAGTATGAGTCGACCCTCATCTACCACTTACTGTAGTTTTCTTATCGGCGGTTGCTCCAGACTTCACTGCTGTTCCGGGAGCGGCAGTTTTGTTGGAGGGCGCTCCTCGGGTCAATTCCGTTCCAGTCACGGTGTAAATAGCACAGTCGTTTGTTGGCTTCTGAACAGTGCGGTCATACATTCGATACTGTGTCGCTCTGTGAAATGCAAGTGACTAGATCACGATAAATGACACCGCCATCTCTTAATTTCACACGCTCTCTCGTCGAACGAGTCAGCACTACAAGTGACTACTTGAAGTACACTTGTTGTAGCCAACCATCCTAGCAATGTGCACTTACAAGCTCGAACGCGCATGTCTTGGCGCAGAATAGGGTCTTTTGGTCCGTGGTTATCTTATCGCTCGAACAGAAAGCGGTCGTCGTATTCTTCGCCCATTTGTCGCAACTGCAAAGTGGTACGGTTATAAATGAGGACAGAGGATCATATTTACTCAAGCCCATGCTTAGAGCTATTGGGATGGGATGTTTTGAATATCGGAGTCGTTGGTCCCTTGACAAATCACATGTGTGCCCTTGCTCACTTGGCGTTTCCGTCGGTTGCGGCAGTCGGGAAGATGACCGGACGGCATGTCTTGCAGCAGTACTGCGATTTGGTTTTCAATATTGTTTTGAAATATCATCATGACCTCGCATGACTACGTTCTTCAATGCTCATAAGATCTCACCTGGAGCTTGATCGCGTTCGAGTAGGTTGTATTGGTGCAGAAGTTCTTTTCTTTGACCCACGTGGCGCAGCTGAAGTATGATTATTGCAAAATGAAGAAAAAACAACTTAAAAATAATAATTAGCTCACTTTGCATTTGCATCCGCGCACTCAGTCAAGGTTGATCCTCCTCCTGCAGATGTCTGGGAGCCGTCAGTGTTGCAGAAGCCGCAGCTTCAAGTGCATTAGCATATGAAAATTTGAAAAAAATCAGGTTTTATTCCAGCATACACTTATGTTGAGCACAACGGTGTCGACTTTTGAATATTGGCTGTAAGATTTGAGTCCGTTTGAGTTGAGCGTGCATATTCGAAATAAAAGAAGTTCCATGTTAGGTAGAGTTGTATCCACGTCAAGCGATTTTTTGCAATTTTTGGTTTCCAATATAGTTCGTAAATGACTCACATCACTCCGCAATACTTCTTCCTCACATCCATTGCCTGGGCCGTGTTCGTGCAGTATCCGTTGTTCTTCCAGCCGCGGCAACTGAATTGAAACTTGATCTTTGATCTTTACCTCATCGTGTCGTAATGATGAAATCCATTTTTATTCGTCAAACAGGTTGCAAATATACTTTCAAGAATTAAAGTGCAACATACTTGGGATGGTCGTTGCCAATGCATTGGGCTGCGAAGCCGGATGCCAAGGCGAGCAGGACTACGGTAGGTAGGAAGAAGTGCATACTGGAGGATGAACTGACTTCATCTCAAAACGATCACCATTTATAGGAACTCAAGAGAGATCGGCGTACATTCCGAATATATGCCAATCCTGGCATATTCCCTTCCGACTTCCGGAACGATTGGGGAGAGAAAAGTAGAGACAGTTGCAAGTTGAGATAGATATACGGGATACCGTGTTTGTATTTCATGCACACTCTCACCCGAGTGAGCGGCGAAAGAGTAAGCAGATTGAGGAGACAATGAAGGTCTTTCCTTCGGAAATCTCTCTGGTAAAGTTTGAGCAGCAGTGGAGAAGGAAATGTAACAGTGAAAATGAAAAGTTCGCCAGAATAGTTTGAGCAGCTGCCATCGATAAAATGAAATAGTATGCATCAAGAAATACAGTCCCCCCAGACTCCACACCCTGCTATACCTCAATCGATCACACTGTTCGCGAAAGAAGTGAACAATGTTGATCGTAAACAAGGAGTGCCTATCACGATTACATATTTATGGGTAGAAATTCGCGACCTACGATGATTCAAAGCTCCGGAACCTCAAAAGTGTGTATCTCTCGAGCTATACAGTTGACGGCAGTTGAAAGGTCGAATGATTCATCTAGGAAAGACAAACGTAGGCAGATCTCTCGAGTTTATAGGCTGATGTTCCGGTTGACAGGCACCCCATGAGTAGTCCAAAGCAACTCTTTGATTTGATAAGATTCCTATGAAACTGGAAAATATTTCCGCTCGAAATAAACCGAAATAGTCGAACACTAGGGCACGACTTTTGTGCAGTGGATAGCACTCATTTGAAACGCATTTGAAGGTATTTGGTACGAGTCCTCCAACTGCAACAAGATTTTGCCGAGCTCGAGAGATCGACATACTTTTTCCATTATCTTGCTAGCGCAGCTGCTCATCTTTTGTTCTATTCGCTTCACATTTCCGGGAAAGATTGTTTCATGGCCGATTTAGCTACACTTTCGACTGTGTGTTTAGCCTCTCTACTATGCTCGTATTTCCGATTCCCCCCGGGCTAGATATATAAACCGAAGGCAATAATGGAAAAATCATCCTTCATATTCGATAAAACAATGAACGCTCTCTTCTCTACTGTAGTCATCGCCCTTATTTCGGGAGCCGCTGCGCAGTGTTCGAGTACCCAGAATACCAAGTAAGAATGAACACAAAGGAGTGAAAAATGTAAGATTTACAAAGTTCAAAGCTGCGGTTTTTTTCAGTTGCGTCCATTTCGTGCGAAACGGCTTCTGCGACAACATGGGCTACACGCTGGCGCAGAGGTACCGTATCCTTATTCCCCTCAAGAATCTCTTGAAACTCCTAAAATATCTCTTATCTCTGTCTTCTCTTATCTCTTATCTCTTATCTCTTATGAAATATCTCTGAAACATCTCTTGAAACTGTATTTGTCACTGATTTCTTTCGCATCGATTAGACTAGCGATTAGGCTAAACGAACATTTTTTTTAAAAAAACGCATTCAGGCAAGCCACATGCGGTATCTCCTGTGGACTTTGCGATGCGGCTGGACGAGCGATCACCACCGGAGTGTGCAACGGAGATGCGGATGCCAAGTGAGCATTTGACCTCGTTTACTCAAATGTGCAGATGTACAGAATTGAAAGTTGTTTAGCACAAAATAGTAAGATTTCCAATGATTTTATCCGCATTCACTTGTGGAATGATGCAACCTGTGCAGAGTACCGGCCTTTCCTCATCAGAGTGTTAAGAAATTAGTATTAGTATTATTCCAATGATTCTACCTAATAATTCAGCTGCGCTAACTGGGCGCGCAACGGCTTCTGCGACAGTTCTGAGTATTCGAATGCAGAGAAGTTAGCCTACTGCTGCAAGTCTTGCGCTGGTTCCATTGCGGCAACAGACGGAAACGTCAAGTGAGCATGCGCATTTACAGATCTCCTAATTATTCTAATCATGGGCTTGACTTTGAGCCTGCCCTATACGCATTACCCCCATTCATAACCGTACCTCTTTGCAGTTGCGCCAAATGGGCGGCGAATACAACTGCCCCTTTCTGTGTGAACACGATGACTGCAGCACAAAAGACCCTATTCTGCGCCAAGACATGCGCGTTCGAGATTGTAAGTGCGCATTTCTCTTATAAGATTTCACAGGTCAACATAGCACCGAAAGTATTTCCGCACTGTTCAGAAGCCAACGAACGACTGTGCACTGTACACCGTGACTGGAACAACCTTCGCACGAGGCGCGACCTCCAACAAAACTGCCGGCACCGGAACAGCAGTGGCGTCCGGAGTCAAAACTGGAACTACGGTGATTGATGAATCTCGAAATTTCCGTTAACGCACGTTTCCACACGCCAGACTTCGTGTGCCTTTACCTTACACTATGCATTTTGTTCACCGTTAGTAGCTAGAAGTGAAGTTCATCGAAGAGAGTTGGATTGATGAAACTGTAAATAAAAGCTCAAATAAATCGCTTGCTTTTCAGCTGAGTCGCGTCTTTGCTGCTACCGGCTGCACTGTGAAGCTGTTCGCGGTCGCTGCGCCTCCCTCGACCGCCCCTGGCGCCGAAGCCCAATTGTGTGTTATTGCTTTGACTAATTTTACAACTTCGAATACCTTATCTCTGTATTGTGCACTGCAGGCTCGGACCCGGCACGGCTACCAACCACTTCTTCGAGGTTACCACGCCGAACAATGGAGCGCAATCGTACACATGCACTTGCCAATAAGTGCTTCATGCTTACAATACCACGTTTATCGATGATAAAGGAACAAAAATATCTAAAATAAAATCTGAACAAAAAAAAATAAAATCATGCATATAATGAAATTGTATATCCAAACCGCACGATGAAACAGATCCATTTCAATGAAGTGTCCTTAACTGATCACGAACCATGAGAATTATTGGACTGGGCAAACAAAGCAATCGAATCTAGCTTGCTCAATTCAAGCATATTCATGTCCATTTTCAAACAACAATTGCACGTACAAATGTTAGAAAAAATACCTTATTGAACGCACTTCCCCGTAGAGATACGCAGTCAGTATCTATCGCACGATACTATACGATACGGAAGAGATCCTGAAAGTAAGTATGCTGTCGGTGTTGCGAAAACGAAAAATAACACGAGTCTTTTAAACCATTTTTTGTTTAATTCACACGAATACATTAATAAATTTATCAAGCAGCACAAAATATTCACAGCGAATATTATTGAGCGCGATTTCATGGAGCGGGAGCGTTTGCTGGAGCAAAATTTCCTGGAGCCTGATTGGTCGCCGGTGCCGCAGCTGCACCTCCGGACGGGGCTACACCCGATTGTGCAGCACCCGGACCTCCCATACCCACTCCAATCGCGAGTCCATCGACGAACCTCTTCGGAAATTCCTTAAAAAAATCGTTTCAATCGTTCACCACGGCAGTTTGCGAGCGAGTGAAGTCCGATATTATCAACACATTCTCACCATAACGGAGTTGAACGCTTTCATGATGATGTCAATGAAGGATTTAATGGTGTTTGTGAATGGCGCGATCAGGCCTGTAATTATTTGCCAGCTACATACAATTGTAGATCGATGTTGTTTGTCGTCAATGATGACGAAGCATGAATTTGCTTTGCATTTGATTGCTAAACATATTACCGTTGAAGTCGAATCCAGACTTTGCCGGGACTTGTGCTGGGGGAGCAGCATCTCTTCTCTAGAAAAATATTTTAAGTAGTTATTACTTCACAACCTGTTAAAATATCCAGATCATTGTTAGTTTGCAAACCTTTCTAGATGGACCGGGATTGGCAACAGCAGCATTGATCGAAGCGCTAACAGTGTTGGCCGAAACTGCTCGGCTTCCCTGTCCACCCAGACCTTCCGTGAGAGCTTTAACTATCTCCATCGGGATGGTCTAAATTTAGGAACATCATCCACGAGATCAATGAAAGTAGATAGTCCAGGCAGCAAAATCCTCCTCACCATGATGTTTTGAGCCATATCCGTGCCTGTTTTAACGAGGTTCTTGATCATGTCAGTAATTTGTTTGATCAGGCCTGCAATTTTCATTCTCTTTATATTTCAGAAATTTTAATTATTTCGACTCATACGTAATGTCTTTAGACTTTAGAAAGGTATGGTGGATTGCCAAATCTTAGATTTTAGGGCATACCAATCTTACCACTAATGTCGAGTGGAGATCCGGAGTTAGAAGGAGATGCGGCTGCGGGAGGAGGAGCATCACGCTTCTTCAATAAAAAATGAAAAAAACTGTTGTATCATTAATCTATTTATTGCCGTTATCGCAATTGACATTATTCGATATTGGAATTGCTCACCCATCTTTTTTGCGCATTACCCACAGCAAGGGCAGCAGCAAGGATCAGCAGGATGAACCGAGTTGAGAACATGTTTCTAAAGTGGGAAGAGATTGAAGAAGTAGAAGAGGTGAGGTAAGCAGAGGAAGAAGAGAAGGTGTGATTTTAATCTCCACATCGGTTTTTATACACGAAAAAACCTTCATTTAAATTTTGATAATCTTGTTTTCAGTGGCGTGGTTGACACAGCGGAAGTGGAACATTGATGTATTCGACGATGCCAAACAGAGATCGATACTCAAAATTATGGTGATTAATGTTTTTCTAAAAGTTTCCTAATTTATGTGCCTGCACAGACAATATCATAATTTTATTCTCTAACTTGGTTTATGGTAGAAATTGTGCTATAGAGCTTTCTGCAATAGTAGTAGAAATGGAGTTTGTTACACAGATGATTTCTTTATACAGATGTATTTTTTATTCCACTATCATCCCAACTTCCTTCTCATGGTCAAGCCATTCGTTCGTGTTCGTATTCATTAGCTTTTTCTTTAGACGCTACACGTATTCGTAAATACGGTAGGCGATCTGTCTATTCCGCGTCGCTTCTGTTATTCTCCGATGGCAACTCGTAGTTGTTTTCGTTGCCATGTGGGCGCAAAGCTTCTTACGCAAATCATCTCGAAAACATCTCTCACAAAGCTCTCAAAGTGCTCTTGTAGTGGCCATTTTTAATACCTCAAAATTTTTTTTTTATTTTGTAAAATATAACTTAGAAAAATACCGAAACTGTGGATATTATTATTATTTAAATTTTATTTGTCTAAAATTAACATGAAATATATTCCTTATCGATAACTTTGCTGATGTGGCACAATATTTGCGAAGTTATACAAAAATCAACGGTCGAGAGGCGCGAAAAAAAGGTGTTTTCACGGTTGCCCCGATTCCCTCTGTTGAGAAATCAACTGCATTGGATTGAGCTGTAGATCGAGATCAGATGAAAGTTCCTTGATATTAATTTTTAGAAAGTTTAAAGTTCTGTATCAGTAGCAATTATGACTTTGGAGAACCGGTCATTAGATTCAACTGCTTTCCCCTAGATCATCGCTCAAGTTCAAAAAGCCAAAGGTCTGCTGAATTCAACCCACTATAGTCGCATCAGAATAAGGTATCAAGCTTACGGCGATTGTTCAGCGACCGCACTACACTCACGGATCAACGGTCTAAAAGGGGTGATGTTTGCTCGGAATTCATAGTATTCTAATATTCTACGGATATGAGTGCATTGGAACTCTTCTGCTGTAATATAGTATTGTTTTCGAACAACTATCAATCACCTCGATTCACAACACGTGTGATCGCGTTACTAAGAGAGTGATCATTGGGGGAATAGTGACACATATTTTCACTGTTCTCTAACCATCGAATGCGAAAATACTCCAGCGAAGTGCATTCTAAACTCATAAAGTGATAATGATCGCCGGCAGATTGTCAGCATCGAGAAGATTATAAATATCGCTGTGTCTGCTTGATCGTCCAATCATGCGATCTGCAATCGGATTTATGCTCCTTCTGAGTTGTGGTAGGCAATTTGTTTATCGATTTCATTTCTTATACTTTCTTGCAGCCTCATATGGAGCTGTACCAACTGCATTGTTGCCAAAACCGATCAGTAAGGCTTCTTTTTTGCCTAAAGATTTCCATCGTTGTTTTAATCAAACTAGCTCAATCACGCAGTGCAATCAAGAGCTTATGGCACTGTTCCTTCCTTCACATCTGACTTCTCAGACACGTGCGGATGCGAACTCACCAACGGCGAGGCTGCCTTCGCTTCGTCGCTCTGGTTGGACATTGTCTTCGTCGTTGACGTCTCCAAGGCCATGGGTGGAGACAGGCTCGAGAAGGTCAGTTGTCCTTTATCTCTGTTGCCAATCAATTGGTTCAAAATATCAAACTGAAGAGAAAACAATCACGTTCATCCCTATTTCATGTTTAATTTTCTCCACTTTTCTTCCATGCATTGGCTACTGTTCCATGATATCACATGACTTGATGTGTTCGATGGTATCGTGTAACTGCCCCAACAGCTCAAGCACTGAAATAATTGTAGGCTGCCGCGATGATCGAGGGTATTGCATACTCGCTCACAGTCGGCAAAGACGCTGCGAATGCTGCGAAACAGAAAGGAAGGTTTTCCCGAGTCGGCATCATCGCAGCGGCCGATAAACCTGAGGTGAAACAATGAAAAAGAACAATATAAATAATTTCTTTGAAGATGATTCCTCCTCTCAAACCACTGAACCTGTCCCTGACAACCGCAGATCAGGCAGACCTCGGAAGGTATGACTCGATCGCGATTAGAGTTGGCATTTTCTCAAACCGCTACTCCTCTCTTCTGTTTTCAAGCGAAAATAGATTGCAATATATCTAATCGACAAACCGTGCTTCTTCAGCGCCATTCAATCTGCCATTCGCATGATCTCCTCTGCACCTTCTCGATCAGCTCGTCAGATAATCTACATCATTACGGCTTCGGATTCATCAGAGACCGGCCGATACGTTCGACAATGCGAGGAGAAGCACGACGCGACTTGCGATGTGGAGAAATTCAAGGCCAAGGGTGGAATCATCGCCGTCATGGGTTAGTCTAGATGTGGGCTGGCAATTGAAGACAAGCTCATCACATTGTGTACTCGCTTTCAAAGCTCTGACCCATGAGAGAGAGAGCGCGAAGAATGAATACAGCGCACTTCTAGACTAGAATCATGGTTCCTGAATGTATACGATAGTTCAACATTGCGTCGTTTAGAACACCAGCGCGCTATTTGAAGAGGACGACGGCTTTCAGTTCTAGAGTCCTGCATAACAATTTGCGGACAATTCAGAAGCCACTTCATCCCTGAACGTGGAACGGTTTGCCAAGCTGGCATCACCCGGATACTATGACACCTCTTTCGCTGACGACACCAACTACTACCTGAAAATGCTGTGTTTCGGTGAGCAAGCTTGTGCACAAGCAAAGCATGTTTGACTGTTGTCATTAAGCTTGACTAGGTAGCACTAGTCAAAAAGAACCCAAAATTTTCAGCGAATTGCTTCTGTCCTCGTGGACTGATTCCCTTCAGTCGACCTGACGCGCTGAATAGGAATGCTCCCGACGGTAAATTGGCTTATTTTTTATCACATGTTTCTTTCTTATCATGCGTGATTGTGAGGTGGTTGCTTCTTCTCGCAGTCCCCTGCACCCTATTCCACAGCGAAGAAGATGTGTCAAGCAAGCGGCGCCCAACTAGCAACAATTCACGATCTATACAAGCCGTTCTTCCTCATGCAAGGTTGCATTTCTTTGGAAGAATCAAGTTGAACAAAATCATCCAGCTTCCCGTGGCAAGCCTACCTGGATCGGAGGCTTGCTCGACGGTCAGCAGTTGGAGCCGCTCGATGAGGTAGTTCATGCGTTTTATATCATTCTTCAGTACACTAATATTGTAATTGTTCAGAATACTGCTGCCTACACCAACTGGGCTGCAGGCCAGCCGAATCCATCCCGTGGAAGCTGCGCGTATTCTAAGCAGTCGAGCAAGTACACCAGTGAATGGTCAGCTTTGCATACAATCACAATAGTTGCCCGAATATGATGCGTTCATTACAGGCACTCGGAAGACTGTTCCGTAGCAAAGAAGTACATGTGCGAGATCCGCCCGTGTTCGGTCGACAACTACTGCAAGTGATAAATCATCGCACATCAACAGATATCGAAGCGAAACAAATCAAAGAGCGATAAACTAATTGTGTCATTTTGTTAATCACTATGCGCTAGATATTCTAAGCGAATGACCTCAGAATCGATCAAAATCACGCAGATTTTTTCATGATTCATCGCGCGTTTGCAATGAAGTGAAACGTGAAATTCAACAAAATCTAAATAATAATCAATATATTGCAATACATTTACACACAAAAAGGAGTAGAATAACATCTCGAATACATCACACATTCTGTTGAGGAGAAATAAGTGATGAGTGGAAAAGACATTCATCAGAGGACGCGGGGAACATAGAAGATCACTGAAATTTCATGAGGAATTAAAAATGACCATGTTTGATTATAATAAATAATTTTCCACTATTTCCGGCAATTCTTCCACAAAATATTTTGTGATTTGGAAATAATTCTTACCTGTGAATCTTGAATTTTCTCCATTTAGAATTTATGATCAGCAGTTACAAAGTGTCGTTTCTCGTGATGCTGAAAAACAAAATAAATATTTGTAAATCACCTAATTGAAGCGTATATCGAGATATAATAGATTATTTTACTATTTCTCACCTTCGATTCATCTATCGCATGATCTCCAGGAAGACAATGTCTTCTCTCTTGGACCTGTGATAATGGATTTTAATTGAGACGCAATATCTGCATAAAAAAGGTGTATCCACATTGAGCGGTTTTACAGTCGAACGTTAGATGGGTAACGGTGGGTAATTGATATGAATGAATCAATAGAAACAGATCACGGAACTAAACAGTTCCTTTTATCTGAGTAGTACCTTCGTCGCATCGAGAGTTGCATCTCCAGCACCGTAGTGTCGTTTCTCGTGAGGCTAAAGAATATGATAGTTCATTTCAGTTTCATTCAAGACGGAGTGGATTCAGATAGTTCGAACCTCTTTGTTATCCGAGAAGCAGTCTCTTATGGAATGCGCTGGAACCTCCTTCGCATGCTTACCATCACCTGTTGACGTCATCTCTGTAAGACGTAATATGAAGAAACACGTCAAAAATAGAGGCAGAAAACAGAAGTGATATTGGGAAGAGAAGAATTGAAAACTGGCAAGTAGAGAGTGAGGGAAGAGAAGAATTTGCAAGAAAACGTGATCTCTTTCGCAAGAGATGGAGGGCGTTGTTGACAGTTACTGCCATTGCCCACACGCGAAAACAAGCGGACGAACGCGAGAAAAACAGAGTATCCAGATTTTTTTCAAAATGGTCAGCCACATTACAGAAATGGGCAGAAAGAGTGTCTGGCGTGCGAATATGATAACAAGTAGGTTGTCGAATCCATAGTGCGATAGCGTACATATTTAAGAAGTTTACTGCAAGGTGCGAGCAGAATAGGCCCGTTCCCAGCAGTTTATCGGATTAATGGTTGGTAAAACATCAAGTCACAATAAATTTATTAAGCACATTGAGCAGGTTGCCAAATCAGTTTCAATCACTGAAACTCACTGAAACTACACGTTCTTCAATCGGGTTCATTGGCTGAGAACTCTTCTATTGCCCTCTTCAATCATTTTGCCTTCCCTATACTCACAATTACTAATTTGATCTCAGCCATTACACAAATAAATGATAATACTTTTATTTCGTTGAGCATTATGACACAATGCACTAAAAGTAACAATAATAAACACTACGGCATTTTTACTACGAGTATCGTGCGTTTTAAATGCTCAGCAAACTGAATGTGCTGGTTAGCGAGCGATTGATTGTCTGGGAGAGAGGAAGACTGAAGGAATGGGAGAGGAGGACAGTTGATCTAGCGCCTCCTCCCGGCCTCTTCCCTTCTCCACCCCGTCGAACGTTCGTCAGTTACGAGTGGAATGGAAAATAATCTCACGATATCAACAATAATTCGAAGCTAAACATCAAAGATTATCAATTTACATCTCATTCACTCTCTTCTCGAGTTGATCCAATTGATCGTAGAGAACCTTCGGCATATCGGGACCGACCTGAAGATCAAAGATCAATTGCGATACAGCCAGTGAGGACGGACGTCGGACAAATGCATTATTTTTGATGATATAATGGTCCTTGCTGTTCTGTTCTGTTCAATTTCCAATAAAAAATTAGTTTGGTACCTCTATATTATTTTGGGACCCCGATACTTTTTTGGGCCGTTACTACAACAGAGCCGTAAGAATACGGTATAATAAAGAGTATACTGTTGAATGGAGTACAGTACCTGTGTCTCAAGGAAGTGTCTGCTCTCTACTACATCCTCCTTCCAGTAGTGCTTAGGAATTGACATTAGCTCATTCCAATTGATTCGAGGGAGTTCGGAAAGATCAACGGATCTGAATGATTACGGTATCAAGATCATGGAGTAGTACGATTTCTTCTTACTCTCTCTTGGGAATGAATCCAATGGCGGTTTTCTCAGCAATATCCTCAACTCCACCGACTCTCTTCAGAATCCAATCGAGTACACGAATATTATCTCCGAATCCAGGCCAGAGGAATGTGTGATCGGAAGTCTCGCGGAACCTGTTAGAGAAATATTAATGATGTAATCTGACTAATGGAACGCACCAATTGACGTGGAAGATCTTGGGTGCCTTATGAGGGGCCTTTCCGAGATCGAGCCAATGCTGGAGATAACGACCGAAGTTGTATCCCATGAAGGGACGCATCGCCATCGGGTCGTGCATCACCTACAGTAGCCAGTAGGGTTGCACTTTCGGGATCGGCAATCCCGAGAATGCCGACAAATTTCGGGAATACCGACCCTTTTTTTCTCTAGACTATCTCGCTCGCGCGCGCTATTTCTTGTCTCTAACCGTCTGGCGCGAGAGGGGTCGGTTTTACCGATCCCGAACCCAACCCTAGCAGCCAGGATTGGTTACAGTATCTCCGGAATATTGATCTACCGCACTCCTACAGTACCTGCTTTTCAGTGTATTCTGCAGCAGCAGTGGCTTCCGATTTGACGAGAGATCCGATGAGGACTCCGTGTTCCCATGAGAATGATTCGTACACAAGAGGAACTCCCTCGGGACGACGTCCTCCGAAGATAATTGCATCGATGGGCACTCCTGAAGGGAAGAAGAGTATGGTAGGAAGGAGAATGGGGCAGATTGATTACCCTCGGGCGCCTCCCATTTGGGATGGATGATGGGGCATTGACCAGCGGGAGCCGTGAAACGAGAATTGGGATGAGCAGATTTGCCTGAAGGAGAAGAGATTAAAATGAAGGAGAGTGTTGGCAAATGGCATACCCGCATCTCCAATATGCCATATCTCTCCGAGCCAGTTGGTAATCTCGAGATGCTTCAATTCTTCGTCGCTGTAACCCCGCTTCTCCTGGAAGAAAATGGCTAAAGAATGAATGAGAATATGTTCAGATTGTCCTCGGAACTCTTGTTATAGGCTCGTTTTAGAAGAAAGATTAGGAATTCGTATAGAAAAATAATTAAGCGTACCTTGAGCTCCTTCTCCAGTCCCTCCCAGAAGTATTCTCCATCAGCAGTCTCTGCCACGTTCGTGAAAATCGAATTCTTCTGAAAAAAAAAGTTTAAAAAAAGCTCATTGTCACTTAAATATCTCCTCCCGTCTCTATCCCTCAAACTTCTCAATCATTCCCTTGTTTCTTCTCACCTGGAAGCTCTCCATGGCCATGGGATTGGTCTTATGGGAGGTACCCGGAGCGACACCGAAGAATCCTGCCTCCGGGTTGATTGCGTATAGACGACCGTCGTTCTTATTGAACTTCATCCATGCAATGTCGTCTCCTGCATGGAAGATCTTCGCACACTGTAGTCAATCGAATCAGTCGATAGAAAACTCACCGACTACTTTAACTTTCCATCCGGGAACCGTTGGTTCGAGCATAGCGAGATTGGTTTTTCCACATGCAGAAGGGAAGGCAGCAGCAACGAATCGCTCCTTTCCCTCGGGGTTTGTGATACCCATGATCTGATATTGGATTGGACATTCGTTGACTGTAATTGTCTCTTCTATTCATCCAGAAAATTACTGTCTATCCCCTCACCAGCATGTGTTCTGCCATCCATCCTTCGTCTCTTCCAATATTGCATGCTATTCTAAGAGCAAAACACTACGTCTCACTGGTCGAGGAAGACCGACGGAATGGATGCAACGAACGAAGTCATTGCCACCAAGGGCATCGAGCACTTTCGTGCCCATTCTAGTCATCGTACGCATACAGAGAACGACGTAGCTAAAAAAAGAAAAAAAATGGTTAGAAGAAGAAATACTGCGTTTCATCTAATATTGAAGATTCAGTAAAGAAAGTGCAGTTCTGTCCCACTTTCATAAAAAAATAGAATCATAATCGGTAATCGAATCGAGTGGAATCGAATGGAATCGGAATCGGAACCTCGAATCGGTGAGTTCAATTCCGATCTTTGAAAGTGGTCCTCCAATCGGTCCCATTGAGAAGGGAATCACGTACATCGGACGACCTCAATTATCAAGAACATTGTTCTGCTCTATTTTAGTAGGAAATCAATATCATTTGTCCTTCAAGGCATATTCTCGTTCGAATATCCAATGTTATCGAGAGATTGCTCATCTTTAAGCAAATAAACTCATTTTAGCAATACTCCGTGAATTTTGACTGCTTTCTGTGCATAAACATGTTATCCCCAACTCGCCCCTCTCAACCCCCCTCCTTCTCCTTACCATTCATGCATCCAGGGAATCGTGCATCCAATTCGACTCCAAATTGTTCCTCACTCATCCATTGTCCCATTATTCCCTTTACTCCTTCAGGCACACGACACACCTGAGAATGGGCAGAAATTGAGTAGATCGGAGGATGAGATTTATTACCGAATCATATTTCTCCTTTGTGACCATGAAAGTCTTCGATTCAACTCTGGCTACATCTCTTGGGTCAGTACGGCACAGATAACTGAATAGGGAAGGAAGTTTCAATGATCGTGTTCAAGCTGATTTTCCCTTCTATTGAGTGTGCAATTCCCTCACTTGTTCTCATATGCCTTTAGAGGAGTGAGAACCCCTCTCTCAACCAGTTTGTCGATGATATCATCTGCTTCCTTTTGCGATCCATCACAGATGTAGATTCCTGAACATTATCTTCATTCTCTTCAATGCATCGTTCGAGTTCACACGAACTTTATTCAATGCACTCGTGTATTTGCGAGAATGAAAAATCTCATGGGTTTATCTTCATATTTTTTTCTCTTGACTTCTACTCACCAGCAGGATTCATTAATTCAGCCTTCTCCGCAACGAATCTCTGCACTTTAGGAGGAAGAGATGAGAAATCACCCTGAATTATCATTTATTCAGGGTGATTTTATTTATTTATTCAGGGGGCTCATTTCAAACTAGGTAATCTGAACTTGAATGATACGACTCTTCAATTCAATTCCATTGATTCATCTCTCCACCTTGTCTTACCTTGAAGATGGGAATATGGTTGAGCTTATGAGTGACGACTTCCGTGACCACCTGAGGATCGATCATTATATTCCGTGTAGTATTTATTTACTTACCCAGAAGTCATCATTTCCGAGGGGATGAAGAGAACCAGAGGTTGACATTTCCCTGAGATGATTAGTTAGCAGATCAAGTGATGAAAAAATCTACGGTGATACAATTGAAAGAAGGCATGATAGACGCAGGGGTTATAAAGTTTTTTATTGATGAATCTCCGTGGTGGAGAGTTCAATACACAATAGGGATATTACAGTAGTTCCCTTCTCACTGCCATTCAGAAGGAAGGGGGTAGACAGAAGGAAAGGAGGGAGAGGAGGGGTGGGAGGGGGGAATGCGACAAACTTGATCTCAGTCCCACCCAATCTAATATATATACAGGGGAATTTCGATTTTCCGAAGGATAAAATCGAGGGGTTTTAGTCCTACTTGGGAGACAAGGGAGGGAGAGAGAGAGAGATGGGAAAGGAAGAGGGAAGAGTTTCGAATTGATGCAAATCACACCGAGCGCTTATGGCAGAGTGAGACGGAATGGCAACTCTGCCATAAGAGCGAGAGCAAAATGAGGTGAAATGAAGTGAAGCGATTCAGTTGAAGGAAGAGATTTCGGCATGGTTTTTTTCTCGTGATAAACAGGAACTGATAAGAAGGAAAGACATCGAGCGTTCGAAAATAAAAAAAAGGAGCGCGCGGCGGCAAAGAGTGGTCGGGAGGAGCGGAGGAGGGGTGAGTGGAAGAATACTGATACAATACTGGCGAGGGTGATACGGAAACTAGCGAAGAAGATGGGGATAATTGCGAAGGAGATAGAGATCCTAGCGATTGAGATTGGGATACTAGCGAGGGAAATTAGGATATTAGCGAGGTAGATGGAATACTGGCGAAAGAATTAGCGATATTTTCGGGAAATATGGGTATACTAGCAAGGTAGATAGCGATACTAGCGAGGAAGATTGAAACACTAGCGAGGGAAAGGAGAAGGAATGTTTCACTTGATAAATTCTAATTGCCGCGTGGCAACCGTGCGCGGCACTGCCTTCCACTTGTATGCAGAGAGTAAGGGAGGAGAAGAATTTGCTGGCTTTTGCAAGAGATGGAGAGCGTTGTTGACAGTTGTTGCCATTGCCCAAAAGCGAAAACAAGGCGGAGAAACGAGAGGAAAAACAGAGTATCCAGATGTTTTCAAAATGGTCAGCCACACTTCCTGAATAGCTCTGCAGTGACGCCTTGTGTCGTGTATTTTTTGCAAACTCGCTAACAATAAGTTGCATTTGTGGGAAAATGCAGAGAATGAAATGCAGAAGTGGACCGACAGAAAGAGTGTGAGCGAAAAAGATGACAAGTTGGTTGTGGTATTCATAATACATCATTATGAAGTTTCCTGCAAGATGCGAGCAGAATAGGCCCGTTCCCAGCAGTCGATCGGATTTATCAGTAAAACATCAAGTCACAACATATTTATCATACATTGATTGAGGTTTCACAATCGATTGGTTGCCAAATCAGATTAACCACTGAAACTCATCTTCCACTACAGGTTCTCCGCGAACAGCTTCGTCACAATGAACTTCATGTTTGAGCAGGCGCCGTGCTCGGTCGACGACTATTCGATTCGTCACTCAGCTTTCCTTTCCATAATGTTGCGATTAATTATTTCCATTTAGTTTTTTTCACAGTGAACATCGGGATTTCGGTAAAAACCAGAGGTAGAGGAGACCGGGAAGTAAAAGATCTAAGTCGTTGTGTGAGTGATGCAATGTCGTGAAACTGGCAAGGTGAAGGTGTGCACTAGAGTGTTGTGAAGAGATAAGACGAAAGGAAGAGAGCAACCCTTGTCACTATTTGTCCGCAGTTTGATTGCAAGCGTCTTTCTCTTTTCCGGCTCGACTTATCGATGTCCAAACAGTTATCTGCGCTCTCTTCGGTCGATGAGCAGGTATCACGCAATTTTAACTTGTCACATACAGTCTACACACGGAAATTCTCAGGCAAAATTTTCAAAATTACTCAGCCCCAAAACATTCTCTTCGATTCTCCGTTTCGTATCTCTCAATGATCGCCTCAACCTTCGGTTATGCAGCACGGAAGTCGAAGACGCTATTGCGAATTCGGATATTCATTTCTCTCGTTGCTGTTGTATCAGTGGTGTTAGTTAGAATTCGAAATACGGGCTACCGTCTCTAAACTTGAGTGCTAAATGAAGAGATGGTATGTCGTATTTCGATCCGTTTCGTAAGGTGCCAAAGTACACTATAGTGCATTTCAGCGCAACGGTAAACTCACCATTGATTGTGGTGATGATCTCAAAATTAAGTTAAAAATTGATGAGGTTGAGTTGGAAACGATGATCACGATTCGAAGAAGAATTTTCTCGAGGGCGATCGTTATCAAGTTTAAAATTGCAAACGTAAGTTTTAACTGATTCTCCAAAAGAGTTACGTGCATGCCATCAGGTGAACTTAAACACTGTTTCAATTGCTACCATCGAGAGCCTACTCGAGGGATTTCAATTTCAGACGCTTTCAATAACAATCAAGAGAGACGAGTACAATTTAGAGTAAGTTGACGTTCTCTGATGCTATTTGAAGCGTATTTGCTAATTCAGTGTCATCGACTTTCTCGCGAAGCATAACCAGAAGAAGATTGAGCTGGAGGTTCATGGCTTTGCCCTGGATTGCACAACTCTCCGGGAATTTGAGCCCATGCAGAAGCTGCGAATTCTAAATGTTAGAGTCGATGCTTGAGTCTGCTAAATGATGTTTTTCAGACAATATCTACATATTCTGAGCAAGAGTTTCTCGATTTGGTAAGGCAAAGGCACACATTACTGGAGCTTCCAGTAGCATTCACGTCGGGGAGAGCGATTAGAGATGCGATCGAGGTATGACTAGAACTGTCATGATTATGAATTCGTCTCTTCATTCCTCCCATTCTCTCTCTCTAGAGATGAAAGCGTGCGGTATCATGTTGTAAATTGTAAACTAAATTAGATACTCATCTACCCTAGATTATTTCCACCCACAACGGGCAACAATCCGTTCACTTCTGCTCAAATCCCCTCCTGATGGACAGATTCCTGTTAGATATTGGCATCCGAAGGACTAGAGAAGCCGTTCTACAGCTGAATGACTTTTCCGACGTAAGTCCCCATATCTGATATGCAATGAGATATCTTTTTTTGCAGTTCAAGCTAATTAGCCCCTCAAATACGGGCGTCATCACCCCTACTCTGTTTTCAATCGAGTTTGAGGGACGAGCGAGGATTACGCTCGACTATTCTGCACCAGTTCGAGTCGTGCTCACGAGATACGAAAGTGATGGCGTTAAACCGATTTGAAGAGGAGTATGTTAATGCCAATGCCAGTGAATACACCGTATAGGTTTCACTGAAATCATACGAAAATTGTGTTACTGATGATAAAGAATTTTTAAATGAATGGCACAATGTTTATTGTTGGCAAGTGAGGAGCGAGTTGCAAGTTCCCCGCCTTTCCTCTCGCAATTCTTCTCTTCCTTCCTCTTTCCGTGTCTATTTTTAGCCCCTCGCAGGGGGGGGGATTCAATACGCGCTCGCGAGAGTGTTTGTCTCTGCGTCTCTGGCCAAGCGAGAGATCGGGGGAGGGAAGAGAGGGAAGGAGAGAAAGGAGAAAGAAAGGAGGAAAGACCACAGCGGTGTTGCTAGTTGTGGTCAATTCGAATTTGTTTGGCTCTAGAATGACGGATGTTGACCTTCCAGCCGAAGACAGTAACCAGGTATCTTTAGTCTCATCTACTCTATGTTCCGTTTTGAGAAATATGATATGTTGGGAACTTTATGCAGATTCTGGTGTCTTATCGCCGTCATATTATGCAATTGTTCCGCAACCTGTTAATTCCGGAGGTCTTTTCGAAAATTCTACGGAATCTGAAGCCTAAGGACAGGTTGAATCTGAGGCTGTGCTGTCGCGATACGGAGGAAGCTGTTGCCCGATCTGATATGCACATCGAAGGATTACCTCAGTTTATCTACCTATCGACTGTCAGTATGTTTCAGTATCCTTGTAGTAATCTCCTGATAAGCAAGTGTCTAGATTAACGGAACGACTTTACATTTACCGTTTAGTATGCATGTTTCATTCTTGTGGAAGGGAGTTCGGCATCCCATTGATTTTACTTTTTTTTCTATTTCAGGTAGGCACTCAATTCAAATTGCTTCTCGGATTGAAGAAGGATCGAACAACACTCAAGCTGGAACAGGGATTTTACGATGAAAATGGTTGGGATGAGATCGCGCGAGTGAGGGAACGGCTATTCACCAGAGTTTATACCAGATTTGTGGATATTGATGTTAGTTTGATGTTATGCTTACATTTGTTTTTTTTTAAAACCAAATTAAGGTTGACTTCATGCGCGTCCCATTTGAATTGGTTGCACGATTATTGGAGGGATGCTTTTTCGAAGAACTCGACATTAAAATTGAAAACTGCAGCGCGGAAAAGTTAGTTAATACTGTCAAATAATCCGCTCATCATCCACTTCTTCAGCGCCGCCAACATTGTCCAATATCTCTGTAATCTTGATTACAAGACCAGTAGGAAGATCAAGGCTGTCTTTGGCCGTTCCCCAAACCGCGACGCGCTGCTCTCCCTCAAACCACTGCGCGTGCTAAAGCTAAAAAACGTTCGTTTTTTGCAATATTTTGCCAATAAGTTCTTCATTTTAGGACTCAATATACATTCTCGAAGAGCTGTTGATCGAACTGTGCAGGCAGCAACACGTAAACCTTGTTCTTAACATCGTCGCAATCGAGGAACAGCCAATTATGGAAATCGTAAAGGTAGTCGACTCCATGCAAGCAACTTTAGGAGATTCCCCAAACATGACTTCCAGATGGACATGCACTTTGCGGCATTTCAGATCGTTGGCGACAATCCCAATCCGCAATCGGTCAAGTTCAACGTATTCGCAGCGGCGGCGGAACGATTCGTGCTCACTACGGGCTTCAGACTGGTCAAAGACAGAAAGCAGAGGGACGAATATGCGAACATCATCAAGCAGCGTCGCAGGGAGGACGAGAAAGCCGATGATGAAGTGGTACGCATTGCTTCATTTGCGACGCTACTGTTCTCAGAAGGCAAAAAAGCACGGAGATCGATGCATTATTCGTTTATTTCTGATCAAATTAAAATGAGAACTTACCAGATTCAATTTGCATTGAAAAATGCAGGGCTTCGTGTGACGTGAGTACTGGGTGGCATCTAATTTATTGTAACCCAACCCATTCAGGCGTGGCGCGTGCGCAAGATCATCGTGGATGAGTGGACGGGCAGTTTCGAGATGACTACAGGCAGAGTGCACGTCTATGCGCACTACTTCGTCTCGCAGTTTAAGTTCACTATCTGCAACTTTAGCGACCCAGATGAAGTGCAGTCGGATGACGATGAAGACACAGTGTACTTTTGATTGTCTAGTAGCGAACTACGGGTGGTGTGCAATTTTGATTGTTTGATTGCCCGGTCCTAGTCACGATTTTTGTCCACCTCATTTTATCTGTGGTAATAAATGTATCTATCATTTGCTATTAAAAACCAGATATTCCGCCAACGTTTAGCTTCGTAATCACGTGATACTCTTACTTCCTCTCACATTCCTACCCCTTCCTTCTTTATTTTTAGCCCCTTGCGGACGGGCTATTCAATACGCGCTTGGCAGAATGTTTGTCTCTGCATCTCTGGCAATGAGAGACATAGGAGAGGTTGAAGAGAGGGGAGGGAGGGGGGAGGGAGTAAGAGAAGAAAGACCACAGCAGTGTTGCTAGTTGTGGTCAGCTCGCTTTTTTTTCTTCAAAGATGACGGATTCTGTGCCGACTGCTGAGCCTTCCGCGCGTAATGAAGAGGTAAAGTTGTATTTTTAAAAGTTTGTATTGTTTTCGATGAGTTCATGTCATTTATGTCATTAATATCGTCGCATCGTTCCATTCCAGTTATTTCGCAAACTGTTGATTCCGGAGATATTTTCGGAGATTTTTCGCTATCTCAAATCCAAAGACCGACTGAACATGCGGCTGTGTTGTCACGCAACAGAAGAAGCAGTTGCACGATCAGATATGCACATCGAAGGATCGCCTCAGTTCATCTACCTTTCCAGTGTCAGTATTTTCCACACATAGAAGGAGAGTTAGATGATCATGTCAGGTGGACAATCAATTCCAAATGCATCTCGGATTGAAGAAGGATCGTACCACTCTAAAGTTACGAATGAACAGTACTGACTATGATTGGGAGGAATTTGCAAGAATAAAAGAACGACTTTTCAAGAGAGCCTTTGCCAAATATGTGGAGATTGACGTAAGCTGCTCACTTGATGTGGATAGGGTATTTTCAAAAGTTTTAGGTGAACTTCAAAGTCGTTCCCATCGAATTGGTTGCACGACTAATGAAGGGATGTTTTTTCGATGAACTGAACATTACCATTTCCCACCCTGGCAACTTGAAGCCAAAGTAGGTGAATACTGTTGAATAATTCGCTTACACAAGTTTTCAGCGTTGTTAAATATCTCTCTAATCTTGATTTCACAACTAGCAAGAAGGTCAAGCTGGTCTTGGAAAATTGTAGGCCAAAGAACAATACGCTGCTTTCCCTAAAACCACTGCGCGTGCTGGAAATGAGAACAGTTTGCCCCATATTGGACTATTTCATTAAATTGTCATTCTAGAACGACTATATTTCCGAGGAGGTTCTGATCGAAATGTGCAGACGAAAACACAAGAACATCGATCTTCCCATTGTTGTCACTACGGAACAGACAATCGCGGAGATTGGAAAGGTACGAGTTAAGGATTCGAGGAATAGTTAGGGAATGAGTAGTGGAGTTTGATATCCTGCAGATCGTTGGCGACAATCCCGATCGACAAAGGGTCAACTTCGGAGTCAGCGTTGAGACGGCGGAGCGATTCGTGCTCACGACAGGCTTTCGACTGATTAGAGACCGTCGGAGGAGAGTGCCAACCTTCACAAACATCATCAAACTGCGCAGAAAGAATCAAGAGGAGGAAGATGGGGTACGCTGCGCTTTATTTTATGCAACTTCGGAAATTGTTCATAGCGTCACAGCGTTCACAGCTTGTTAAGTGATTTCGCATTGAAACCTATCTCGCAGGGGTGGCAAGTGCGCAAGATTACGGCGGATGATGGACGCTGGTACGGCGTTTTCGAACTATCCGCCGGGAGAGTGCATGTATATGCATACTGTTCCATATCCATGTTCACTTTTGTGATCTACAACTTCACTTATTCAGAAGAGGTTCAGGTTCAGTCCGATGATGATGAGGATACCGTGTACTTTTGATTGTTTTGTTGGCAAATTACGGTAAAATAGTAGTATATCGTATAAGAATCGTCGATTCTCTACATTTTTCGTTTACTTGAATCATTGAATTACCGAAATTGTCTACTTCGTCGTTTCAGTTTCAATAAAATTTCGATTTCATCAATACATGAATAAATCAGATTATCGTACGAATGGAATAGTGCCTGATGATCTTTTCTCTCACAATTTCCCTGACTCTTCCGTGTCTATTCTCATCCCCTAGCAGTTGGGCAATGCAGGACACGCCGAGTGTTTGTCTCTGCGTCTCTGGCAATGCATGAGCGAGAGATGGGGGAGAGTGAGGAGAGGGAAGGAAGGAAACGGAGAGAAGGGAGGAAAGACCACAACAGAGTTGCGATAGTTGTGGACAACTTGCTTTTATTTACCCCCATAGATGACGGACCTCAAAGAACCTGGATCCAATGTCATAGCTGTCAAACACAATGACGAGGTAAATATACTCTTCTTAATCCTTTAGAGAGAGTCATCATTCTAATTTGGAGATTTTTATTTTGTATTTCCGAACTATTTCCAGCTGCTCAGCTGTTCATTCCAGCTATTTCGAAAACTTTTGATTCCTGAGATTTTCTCGGAAATTCTCCGATATCTCAAGCCCAAGGACAGACTGAATATGCGACTATGCTGTCATGATACAGAGGAAGCTGTGGCTCGATCAGATATGTACATCGAAGGATTGCCTCAGTTTATCTATCTTTCAGATGTTTGTTCTTCTTGCAAAAGATTTTGATTCACATTTACGTTTTCAGACGAATGAACAATTCAAAGTGCATCTCGGATTGAAGAAGGACCGAAACACACTCAAGTTGAGACAGAACAATAATGGGATGGATTTGGAGGAAATTGCGAGAGTGAGGGAACGACTATTCGCCAGAGTCTTTACCAAATATGTTGACGTGAGTCCCTTGATGTCCCTTGATGCGCACATGCTCAAGTACGATAGTATTACAAAAATTTTGTTTCACTCTATTTTTTAATCTCAAATTCAGGTTAATATTTCGTTTATTCCCATTGCATTGGTTGAAAGAATACTGGACGGATGTATGTTCGACGAACTCGACATGACCATTTCCCACCACGACAACTTGGCCGAGTTGAGAATGCATTTTTTCAATTTGTTATGCACATTATTTCAGTGTTTTCGAATATCTCGAAAATCTGGACCCAAAGAGATGCGAGAAGATAAAGCTATCGCTGCCAACTGCATTAGAAAACCACGAACGTCTCCTGTCCCTCAAGCCATTGCGATCACTGGAGATCAGAGACGTTAGCTTGACGTTAGCCTGCGCTCGCAAATCGCCACATTCCAGACAGCTTCTTATTTTTCCGAAGATGTATTGATCGAGATGGCCAAGCGACGACACGCGTACATGGATCTTCCAGTTGTTGTCGTTTTGGAACAAGCGATCACAGATATCAGAAAGGCGAGTGGCATCATGTGTGATCCAACAGAATACGATTTTTTTTAGATTATCGAAATCAATCCCGATGCGCAAGTTGTCAAGTTCGCCGTGTGCAACCATACGGTGGAACGATTCATGCTCATTATGGGCTTTAGGATGACCAGAGACAGGAGGAAGAGGGACGCGCCGTTCAAGCACGTCGTCAAGATTCGCAAGGATGCTCTGCCAGACGCAGATGAGCGAGAGCAGGTTTGTCTATTGATGTCAGGCAATAGAACAGAAATATAGTTGATCGATGTTTTAGCAGGCGGTATCAGTTGACAAAGTGAGTCTTTGAAAGATATTTTTAAGAGACCTTCTCCATAAAAATTCACCATGGATCGGACATCCTCCAGGATATTCGAGTCAGACCTCCATACTGCGGTCACAGGAGAGGGTCCACCCCTTGTTTACAAAACCACAGCAATTGGCCTCCCTAGCCTCTAACGCGGCGCGCAGCATGCGCGAAAAGGTCGAAAATAGGCCAAAAACGCGTTTCTCATATCTCGACTGCCGAACAAGCTAGACTCAAAATTCTTTTTGTGTTACACTGGTGACCTCCTAACTACAAAATTCCAACAAAAAAATTTGATCAGTTTCTGTTCATAAGGGCCGAATTCGACATCATGGACCACATTTTTGAGAATATCACGCCGCAGAGGAATTTCCGGAAGGTGCCCCATAGTACAAATTGTGATTCTATTGACCATGAGTAAGTACCCCCACAATTGGAAGAAATCGATTTTACTCCTAGGCTAGATGTTGTATCCTGAACCTTGACCACTACCAAAGACCAAAGATCAATAGTTTAGCTTGGACCTCCATTCACCTCTGTTGTAAGTATCAGCACTCATGGATACTATTACCCACAACTTTGGGAAGTTGAAGCCATTCATTGATTTTATAAGAATTTTTCTCTCTCGCTCGGACCATGACCCGGGGGTCATGGGTGCAAGGTCAGAGGTGCGACCATGAACCCGGGGTCATGGTCAAAAATTTCATTTTTTGGGTCAGTCAAGTGAGATACCTTATTGTATACTACAGTACTTCACTTGCTACCGTAAACCCGAATTCCTGGTTCCAGCGCGTCAAGAACTGATATATTTCGCAAAATGTCTTTTTCTGCCTATGAGTCTCTATTTTCGGCGACTAAGATAAAATTACCTACTCTTAAGCGAGAATTCTTTTGAGTAAACATTTTAGCTAACTAATCCATCATTTTTGTTGGTAGAATGGCTAAAAACAGCACATTGGGAACCGAATATCGGGGGTAGAAGGCCTAAAATGCATTTTGCGAAATATATCAGTTCTTGACGCGCTGGAACCAGGAATTTGGGGTTACGGTAGCAAGTGAAGTACTGTAGTATACAATAGGGTATCTCACTTGACTGACCCAAAAAATGAAATTTTGGACCATGACCCCGGGTTCATGGTCGCACCTCTGACCTTGCACCCATGACCCCCGGGTCATGGTCCGAGCGAGAGAGAAAAATTCTTATAAAATCAATGAATGACTTCAACTTCCCAAAGTTGTGGGAAATAGTATCCATGAGTGCTGATACTTCCAACAGAGGTGAATTGGAGGTCCAAGCTAAACTTTTGATCTCTGGTCTTTGGTACTGGTCAAGGTTCAGGATACAACATCTAGCCTAGGAGTAAAATCGATTTCTTCCAATTGTGGGGGTACTTACTCATGGTCAATAGAATCACAATTTGTACTATGGGGCACCTTCCGGAAATTCCTCTGCGGCGTGACATTCTCAGAAATGTGGTCCATGATGTCGAATTCGGCCCTTATGAACAGAAGCTGATCAATTTTTTTTGTTGGAATTTTGTAGTAAGGAGGTCACCAGTGTAACACAAAAAGAATTTTGAGTCTAGCTTGTTCTGTAGTCGAGATATGAAAAACGCATTTTTGGCCATTTTTCGACCTTTTCGCGCATGCTGCGCGCCGCGTTAGAGGCTAGGGAGGCCAATTGCTGTGGTTTTGTAAACAAGGGGTGGACCCTCTCATGTGACCGCAGTATGGACGTCTGACTCGAATATCCTGGAGGATGTCCGGGAGAGGGGTCGAAATGGTGAATTTTTATGGAGAAGGTCTCTCAAAGAACAATCAGAGCCCAAGGCGTTCATCTAAAACCACGCTTGCAGGTGAAGATGAAGATACTCAAGGATTCGGATAACAAGTGGTGTGGTTTCCATCTGGACTTTGGCCGCGTGCACATTGTTGCACGGGACGGCGGCGTTTCGAGGCTCGATTTCGAGATATCCAACTGTTTTCGTGAAGAACAAGAAGAGCTGTCCTCCGATGATGAGAATACCGCGTATTTTTGAGTGTTATATTAGGGACCTGAGTAACTCATTGTTTGTGTGATTATCAATAACTTGGAACGATAAATTTCGTTTTTTATAATTGATTCAAGAATAAAGCCAATAAAACCACCTCTGTTTAGCGTGGACAGCGCGTGATCATTCCTCCTCTCCACCCTCATTCTCGCCCCTTCCACTACTATTTTTAGCCCCTCGCAGTTTGGGAGCGCTCGCGAGAGTGTTTGTCTCTGCATCTCTGGTGATGCATGGCAGAGAGATAGAGGAGAGAGAGGGAAGAGGGAGTGGAGATGGAAAGGAGAAGAAAGAAGGAAAGACCCCAGCAGTGTTGCCAGTTGTCCTTGCTCTTATTTTCTTCAAAGATGGCGGAAGATTCTGTTCCAACTGCGGCAACAGACAATAACCAGGTGTCTTTAGTCTCATCTATTCTGCGCTCTGTTTTTAAGAAATATGATATATTGAAAATTTTCTATAGGTTCTGGTGTCTTATCGCCGTCATATGCTGCAGTTGTTCCGCAAATTGCTGATCCCTGAGATCTTCTCGGAAATTCTTCGGCATCTGACAGCCAAGGACAGGCTCAATCTGCGACTGTGCTGTCACGATACAGAGGAAGCTGTGGCTCGATCTGATATGCACATAGAAGGAGCACCACAAATGATCTCCCTCACGGATGTGCGTTCTGTAACGATTGCATTTCATCATCACTTTCGAAATCAGGTTGCCGATGAGCTCAAACTGCATCTCGGATTGAAGAAGTATCGTACCACCCTGGGCAAGCACTTTGATTACGGCGATCTGGAAGAAGTTGCGAGAGTGAGAGAACGACTCTTTGCGAGAGTCTTCACTAAGTATGCGGAAGTGAGTGCTTTGATTAGTGTAATTTAAAAAATCATACAAATCAGGTTAACGTGAAGTATGTTCCATTCGCGTTGATTGCAAGGATCCTGGAAGGATGCATGTTCGATGAACTCGATCTGACCATTTACAACGTGAAACATTTGTCTGAGTTAAGAACGTGTTCTGTTGTTGATTTCTCATGTACATGATTTCAGTGTCTTCGATTACCTCAACAATCTCGATTCTACAAGATGCCAGAGGGTGAAATTGTCATTGCCTAGTGCATTCAGATACGAGGAATGCCTGATTGGTCTCAAGCCGTTGCGCGTGCTGGAGATCAGACATATTAGCGCAACTGATGATGGAATCCATCTTTTCAAGTATCACAAGGCTACTTACATTTCTGATGAACTTTTGATTGCGATGGTCGAGCGAAGGCACGCGCGGATGAACCTGGGAAACTTGGTCGCATGCTCACAGACCATCCACACTGTGAAAAAGGCAAGTGACGATTGTTTCAGATACTCAAATCTTAGATGTATTGCTGACGGCTGTTTTTTGTAGATCATCGACAGAAATGTCGAGCAGCAATTGGTCAAGTTCGATGTATGGGACTATGCGATGGAGCAGTTCATGCTCAACGTTGGCTACCGAATGACCAGAGACACGGCGGGGAAGCAGCCGTTCACGCGCATCTTCAAAATGCGAGGCAACGCTGAAAGCGATCTGCCAGAAGCAGAGAAGATCGAGGAGGTGGGTTCGGTTTGAAGATGGCTTAGATGGTCTCGTCATTTCACGCTCTCTCTCTAATCGGTTACACGTGCGTTTAAGCCACCATGTTCAGCTCCTTTTCACTAACACTAAAGAGAGAGAACAAATCGTTATTTCTATGCAAAACATGGCCAAATTTGCGCAAGAATCTATAAAAATGTGTAATAGAACTTTTTCAGTAGAAGCTGAGCATGCGGTACGGATCGGATGGCAAATGGACCGGTGACTTCGATCTGGACTTTGGTCGAGTGCACATTCGTGCAAAGACCTACCACCGACCGACGACGTTGACGCTCCAGATCTCGAATTATTATCGTCCAAAAGAGAATGTTGAGGAGTCTTCCGATGATGAGCGGACGACGTACTTTTGATTGTCTGATTTCAACAACAATTCAATTCGAAACTGTTCATTGCTATCAGAGCTATTCAAACTGTCTACCTCATTGGTTGTTGTGATTATAAATGCACTTGTAATTGGCTTTAATCCGAGCAAGTGAAAATCGATGATCAATCTATACCTTGGCAAGCGTGTGACCTGGGAGCCTTTCTCCCCATCCTCTCCAATTTCCTCCCTTCCGTGTTTATTTTTAGCTGCTCTTGGGCGTGTTTCTCACGAGAGATAGATAGTTTGTCTCTGCATCTCTGGCACGCGTGCGAGAGGGAGGAGGAGGGAGGAGGGAAAGAGAAATGGGAGCGGAAGGGAGGAGAAGGGGAGGGGAGGGGAGTAGAGGGAGGGGAGAGAGCGGAAGGGAGGGGAAGCAAGTGAGAAAAATTGGAGAGACTCCATCGTGTTGTTGCTGTTTCAACCATACGGAGTATTTTTCAACTAGTCGCCTTCCAAGAATGTCCGATACCATCGCCCCATCTACCGATACTGACGAGCGAAATGTGCAGGTAAATTCCTAAATTTTTAGTGTATTCTGTCCTTCTGTACCAGTATACTGTTGTTTCAATGATTCTTTGCAGTTATTCCACAAACTGCTCATTCCGGACATCTTCTCCAAGATCCTCCGTAGTCTCACTTCTAAGGAGCGCCTGAACATGCGGTTGTGCTCTCGAGCAACGGAGGAAGCCGTTGCCCTCTCCGACATGTACATTGACGGCAATCCCGGAATCATCTACATCTCCAGTGTGAGTGATTTCCACAGCTCAAATTACGGGTCTCTTCATTTCTTGCACACTCTTTCCGGTCTTCGTGTTTCTAACTTACAATTAGAGTGCCCTCAGTTGTTTTTTTTCAATTGATGATATTTGTTATATAAAAAAGAATTTTTCAGGGCGAGCGCAGGTTTAAAGTTCATCTTGGTTTGAAGAAAAGTCGCCAGACGCTCAAGTTGAGGCAGAGTTTCGAGGAGGGAAGTTTGGAAGAAATAGCGCGAGTGAGAGAACGACTCTGCACGAGGGTCTTCACCAAGTATGTGGATATTGCAAATGTGAGTGCCTTCGTCATAAATTTACCTAGATTAGCTTCGTCATAAGATACAAATCTCAAATCTGCATTTGTTTTCCGGAAGATGATGCTTTGATTCGATCAGATTGTCATATTCTTCATCATATCATTTCAGGTGAACTTCAACAAAGTCCCGGTCGCATTAATCGAGCGGATTTTGGATGGCTGTCACTTTGAGGAGCTCGAGATGAAAATTTCTCGCGAGAACTTCAATGACGAGTAAGTGAAACGAATATTTTTCTGTAAATTCGAAATGTTTAGGGTTTTCGGATATCTTGATAGGCGGGACCACAAAACATGCCGGAAGATAAAACTCACATTAGTGAATGTGGACCCGGATGAATACGTCCTGCTTTCTCTCAAGCCCATGCAAGAACTGATATTAAAGGTAACAGTTGCTTGGATAATGCCTAACAACTTTAACCTTTAAAGTTAGCTTCTCAGTTAGCTTATTAGCTTGTATAGATATTTAGCGATAAAGCCCATGTTTAGACCGTCGAGGATCTTGAGTCAACCTACTTTGCTGAGGATATGCTAATCGAGATGGTGAAGAGGCGGCATCTATACTTGAACATTCCTATCATCGTGACATTCGAGCACGTCGTTTTGGATGTGAAGAAGGTATGATATCCATATATTTGTATCTCACTCTCTGTTTCGGTGTGTTCCCGGAAATGTGGGTATAACCGACGAATGTCTGAAATACCGTATATCTTATGTCTAACTGTCTGGCGCGAGGGAGTGGGTAGTCCCGAATCCGAACGTGCAATCGTAGCATCCACAGAATCTTTTCCAACTGAATTCTCCAACTGAATGTTTGTTTAGATCATCGAGGACTTCCCGGAGCAACAATCGGTTAAGTTCGCAGCGACTACAGATACGGTAGAACGATTCATGTCGAGAATTGGCTTCCGAATGGTGAAGAATGCGCGGGACAGACGAGACAGACATTCCACATTCAGTGGAATAGTGAAAATGGGGAAGCTGGAGTGCCCGGAGCCTTGCGAGGAGGTGTGTTCTTGCTTCTCCATAATTTGCGCGAGGTCGGATTAGAACTTTTGGAGGCGAAAGAGTCATCTGCGAAAAATATTGTATTGCATGTTCTTGACCGTCTACATCTAGAGCAACACCATAGGTAATGCAATATGATCATTAATTGATTGCAGATCTACCTCAACTTGCGACGCTTCGCCGAGATCGACGAGTGGTCGGGCGATTTCGATCTAGTCTGTGCAAAAGTGTGCATCGTTGTCTGCCACAACGCACTCGGAGGGATGTACACCATTCAAATATCCAACTTCCACTGCCCCTCCGATTCTAGTGAAGATACGGTGGCCGACTTCTAAGATTGTATTAATTATTCCAATAAAATATCATTTTTTCAAGTGGGAATCAATGTAGAAGAAGAGATCAATAGGAGATAGTTCACTCCAGTCCGACAGCTCTCTTGCTGTAATCGTTCAGTTTCTTGCACGCTTCGTCATCAAGCGCGTCCTTACTCTCCTTTGCAAGGGCACAGTCACTGCAATGAAGCATATTGGCATTAGTCACGAGAAGACTTGCGCAAGGAATGAGAGACTCTTGTATACATCCAGCTGATAGTATGAATAACTGCTCACGCATAGTATCCGCCTGATGCTCCCTTCACTTCACTCGACATTGCGAGATACAGCGCCGTCTGAACCCCTTCCTTTACAGAAACCATCAGGAGACATCTAAATTCTGAACGTTGTTCGATGTTAGCCAATAAGTGAGATTGCTCACGCTATGTGCTTCTTCATGAAGTTGGGAACCGGCATTGTACGCTGGAGCTCGCTGTCGACGATTCCTGGAATATCACGTCTCAACTTTCTCGCAGCATGCAGGGGTGTTATAGCTAGACCCTCCCCCTTGGGAAGCGCCTTAACCATGCCAATAAGAGGAAGTGGTATTGACAGGAAATGAGTCTCCAGTAGTCAACAAATTGTCTCACCGGGATGCACAGAGTTCACCGTTACATTATTCACGCCATTTTCTCGCAGTAGACGAGTGAGCTCGCGCGCGTGCATCACCTGGTAAAGTTATCTTGTTAATCAGGGCACTTTTGACTTCAGTAACTTCAACTTTACTACATCGTGATGACGTCATAGGCAATACAATTTGCTTACATTCGCCAATTTGGAACGATTGTACGGCGCGAAGCGACCGAATGAGCTTTCCGCGTCTATACGAGACAAATCGAGTGGGCCGGACTGCAGTGCGAATTAAATTTTGTTAACGAAAATTGCCAATTACCTTTGCATGCAGATCGCTGGTCAATATCACAATTCGACCCTCCTCCGCATTCTTCACTAGAGGCAGCAGCAGCTCAGTGAGCAGGAACGGACCTGTAATTTTCAATCATTTACAATTGGAATCAAACCGTTAAACAATGTAAGTTTTCAATATCCGGCACCATACTTACCCAGATGATTACTTTGCCAGGTCATTTCGTGTTTGTCCTCAGTCAGTTCGAATTTCGGATAGAACATGACGCCCGCGTTGTTGACTAGAATGTCGAGGCGAGAATCCGCTGAAACATTCGTATCGGCTAGAAAAATGTCGATCGAAACCTGCGCCCAATCGCTCAGCGCACGCTCGAATGCTCTTGAACTTGGAGAGATCGCACTGAGAGAAGATGAGACGAGTGGGCTCACAGCCAGCCTGCACTTTGGACTGGTTAGAATCAGAGTATTGAAAAATGCGACCTCAACGAGCGTTTTCTTGGCCTCCAGCGCCCGCTGCTCACTGCGACACAGCATGTACACCTGCACGTACTCTATTAGTATGTAATTCAAGAGTTAAGGAATTGAAGTGATGGATATTTGCAATGATGATATCAACCTTGGCTCCGCGAAGATTGAGCTCCTTCGTCGTCTCCAGCCCCATACCCGTATTAGCGCCAGTAACGACGGCGATCTGAGCTCATGCATTGTGAGATGATACAACACTGGACAGTGCAGCACAGCATCAGAGCGGAAATTCAAAGGACACAATTTTCATGGCGGGAAAACAGAGAACCAACCTTGCCCACAAGTGAGACGTTCTCGGAAAACTGCTTCTTCTTTGTCCTGTGAACAATAATTGTTGATTTTTTTAGTTTTGAAAAATACTAAAAAAAAGAAAAGCTCACATTTTTGTTGCTGCCAGCTACGTTGAATCAGACTGTGAGGATAGTATTCAAGGTTGGGAAAGTACACGAAAAGACCGGGCCAGTGAAACGAGCTTGGACTGGAGAAAGTCATTCTCCCATTCCCCCTTTATGTAGCCTACTGTGCGAGAGCAATTTTTGCGCTTGATGTTTGGCGCCGTCAAACTAACAAGCATGCAAGGAAAAAGGGCAAAGTGTGCGCGCGAAGTGTGTGTGTGTGTGAGAAAGTGAGAGTAGTGTGGCAGAGACGTGGAGATTGACAAAACAAGGAGTAATTAAAGAAGGTGTCCCACGAATATCTGGCTAACTGAGTTCTCGTTGTGAGATGGTGGGTCGCTGTTACCCGATAAAACATTCGAAACTCCCTTGTCACCATTTTTCGTTTGAACTGACTTATGATCAATTGGCTGCGTGCCAAGTGACCCTGAAAAGCAGGCAACGAGCGAGAGAGCGTGCGGAATGAGGAGAGTGTCCCTCTCATTCCTCACTTTGCATAGTCGCTCGCGCGGTTCGCGGGACGCCTTCTTTAAGGTCAAAATGAGTTCGGGATCAGGCAACATAAACAAACCTGAATAATAAGAGAGAAAAAATCCAAATCTAAAAAAGTGGAAGTTGGATATTTGGACGGTGTACATTCGGCCCAGCACGTTGGTGCAGACAACTGTGCCCACTTTTGAGTTGACGAGATCGAAATCGCCCGAACACGCGTCGCTGTCTACATACCAATCACAAGTAAGGGTGTCAGAATGATGAATCCGTCTTTTCATTCCTCGTATTGTTAAAATTGGTGAGAGAGTGAGGTCTCAGAATAAAGAGACCAATACAGTCCTTGCCAAAAAAAAGTGCTCGACGATTCTTTAGTGCGGCACTTGCTTTCAAGAACAAACCTCTCCTCGAGGCTCAGGACGATTCCAGTTCGGCACTTTTATAACCCCTGAAAATGGGTTGCCTCGTCTTTCACGAGTGATCATTCGAAATCCAATTCTCGACATGAATCGTTCCAACGTATCACCGTAAACTTGACTGAATATTTCTCGGAATGATTTCGATTAGCTAAAACAAATGTCTAGTTGGAGAATCGTAGTTTGCATTGCGAATGATTGTATCCGTCTGTTGAGCATAACATACCATTTTCACATCTATTACTACATGCTCGAATGTTACTGTTGGGAATACTTTTTGAATGTTGGGAATATTTTTGCCGTGTTATGATGAGCTGATCTCCTTCTCATTTCTTCTCATTCGGCGCACTCGGTCTAGCTAATTTCGATCTTTCACTTCTCTCACCAAACCATTTTTTGTAAGGAACAGTGAAAAAGTGGGCTAAGAATTAAGCACAAACCCTAAGCCTGAACACTAATCACTGAACCTACGCCTCAAATGCCATGCTTAGCATTATTATGGCACAAGCTCAGTGCTTTGTTATTTGGTTTGGAGAGCGCGAATCGAATCGTGAGAATTCCCACCGTTCTCTCACAAATCAAACAACTCAACATAATAATATGTCTCTTATTTCTCTCTTGTCTATTGTTGAACTCATTTGCATCCAGTCTCACCCTATAATGAACACCCCCCCCTCAACGTCACAAGCGCCAACATCTTTACTGATTCACAAAAAAAATTTCAGAATGCTCTCAACAAACGACAAACTCAATCTCGGCCTTACTTGGACTCTCGATTCGCTATCCATCGTGTGCAATGCTCTCCTCATTCTCGCTATCGTATTCAGGTTGTTAGATATGGAAAAATGAGAAATTTACATGTGATTCAGAACTCCTAAGAAAATGCATCAATACTCCGTGTTCTTGCTAAGCAACGCATTTATCGATTTAACATCGGCCACTGCGAGCGCCTTTGCAACAGTCAGGTGCTGAAACGATAAACTTCAGGAATAGGGCTGTCAGGGCGAATCTCTGTCTCTTCATTACGCGTGCTCTCTCGCTACTCTGACCGGTGAGAGAGTGCGAGGAATGAAGAGACGGATTCTTCACCCTGACAGCCCTATTCAGGAAGCAATGAAGTAAAACTTAATTCCTCAGGGGGATTGTGCACGACGATAGCGTAATATTTGTATTCCTCGGTCCTTGCTCACTTATCAGCGACAATTTCTGCCGAATCTGTCAAGGTACTGAAAGTAGAGCACGGCATGTTCTCGCCTGAAATTATCACTTTTCACAGCATTGCACGTCAACCTCGTTCTGCAGTCAAGTGTCATACTCCTACTCTCATTTGCCTATCGTCTTTTCATTCTTGGAGACATTCAACGCTCGATTTCGTTCTCCAAACTCTGTCTCGTATGCAGCATGTCTTTCGGGCCGATGGTGCCTCAGACGGCAAGAAATATTATTATTTATGCTATTTCGATGAAATAACGGTGAAACAAAGTAAAAATAGTATTAGAATGGAACAAGAGTAGACATTTCAGTACAATAATTCATTTCTTTTAAATTTTTTAAATTAACTTATGATCAGCGCAATGATCGATCACACTCAGATCGGCTACTATTTCCAGCAAAGAAGCGTCCCAGTAGACGTGCTGAGTCAGCTTCAATTAGACGGATACACAGCATTTAGTAAGGTCGTTGGCGATTACGTGATTTTTACAAAAAAAAATGTAATATTGGACCACCCCACTAAAATCTTTGTCAGGTTTTTCTATTAATGCGACTTTCCTCACGTATTTTCTCATTTCGTACGATGTTGTGATTTCTCCTCTCGTTATCGTGACGATATTCGTTCTAAGGAGAAAGCTTCTGGCTCGAATAGCACTAACGGTACATTTTTTGAAACATAATAGTTGCTTTCCGAAACAATTGGAGCATTTAAGAAGTCCGCAGAGAGGCGAAATCACGAATTTATTGCGCGGGTAAGTTTTCCTGTTTTTTTCGTTATTTTTTTCTGAACTCGTGCTTTATATTTCGGAATGATTATAGGCGCTCACGTATCAAATGCTGCTGCCTTGTGGAGCTGCAGTAGGCGCAGTTCTTGGGATGGTTGAGTATTTCCAGATATGGTGCAGTGAATTCGCAGGAAGATCCCCTATGGTGGTAATGCAACGATGCCTAAGTAAGGCCATAATTGTTATACTTTCCAGTTGTGCAGTCTATTTTCCCTCGCTTCTCCTCTAATGAACTTCTTCTTTCTTCCTCCTTATCGCGCCCTTCTTCCTCTTAGAAGAAACATGAAACCGAATAGAGTGGTTCCTCAAAGTTTAACTCACTCGAAATAAAACATTTCATTTTATTATTTGGAATTGTCATTGTCAATATATTGAGTTTTAGCATAATTTATTAAAGGACTATGACATCAAGTATTGCCTTCGTTATCTTTACAATAGAGACAACACTCGTTATATCATCCTGAAATATCGACGGAAGCTTCTTGTGGTAAGGTGGCAACACTGTCAGATTTATTAGAGGTGATTCGAGCGAGATAAGATTGTACGTCTGTAAAGTTACATTTGTAGATGGAATGGTAAAAAAATAGAATAATAACGTTCGATCTCTTACAATGCCACCCGCAGGGTCTAACCTCCAGACATTATCAATCTAATTCTAATAGGATACTGTTGAATAAATGAATAACCATGTGTTATATGTGTAATTTTTTTTATATTTCTTGCGATCTTGCTTGCTCTCTGGTAGACGTTCTCACGTTCAATCGCCCATCGCTGCCTTTCAAACTCTACATTCACCCCGTTTTACCAGGAAATCTTAGAAAAACGTTCACTGAAGATGTAAAATATCCAAGAACAACATCCAGTGAATGCGTCACAAGTTTTATTTGCTTGATGTATGTTCAGCTGTCTCCGGAATTTCCGCACTTTTGGTACCCGGCATACGTGCTTTTCCCGAAAAACAGCCGAAAAGCGTGCGTGATTTTCAATGAAAAGTATCGAATGTCTTTCATTATGATGCTGGATATCGCGAAATCCGAGAATCATGATGGATACCATCAAGTCAAGCATCAAAACCAAATGATACATGAAAATGGTTACCTGTTTCAAAATTCTCATAGTGAATGATTGAAAGGTCAGTTATCAACGTCTTCGAAAGTGTTTGCCGAAGATACCCTCACTAAACGATCTCGCTCATCGCGGAACTTCCAATCACTTGGTCGCAGATCGGACGCGACGAATCCGTGCTTGCTAAAGACTTGTCACCTCAACCAATGATCTGCCCCTCACAATATACCCTCCCTAGCTCTCGCTGACTTGAGAGACGGCGATATGAACAGACGAGTCGCCTCTCTTCGCTTAACCCCTCCAACCGATGATATTCGAAAAACTGAAAGATGGGAGAAGGGACGCAAAGTGAAACCGATTGCCGATGCAGATCTTATCCGCATCATTTTCGATAGTGAGAACGCCCATTTATGAGAGCTGATAAAAGGATTTGCGAAAATCAGTTTCTCTGAGATGCCTTCCTCCAAGTGTTTGCTCGTCCTTTTGCTGGTCGCCTGCATTATGGTTTCAGTGGCTGACGCGCAATGGGGCGGATGTGAGTTGACGTTATTTTCTTGCATGCTTGTTCCTAATTGTTCCTTCTTGTCCAATCCTTCGATTTTTACACATTTATCAAGAGGTCAGGTTCGGTGAACGCTCTCATGTGCGCGGCGTTCCATCTGGTTTGTCTTGCTGCATTGAGAAAATGCTTCATTTCTTGTAATAATAGAGCGATTCTAGATGGTGGTCGTGGGTATGGAGGCAGAGGCGGCGGATGGGGAAGAGGAGGTATCGCGAACTATTGAACTTATGATTCATGAATATCTGTTTACAGCGTGAAAATCAACTTCAAACTAAACACAGAAAATCACAAATCCATTCAGGATACGGCGGAAGGGGTTACGGTGGGCGCGGCTACGGTGGAAGATATGGTGGATACGGCGGGCGCGGCGGATGGGGTGGTCCGATGGGAGGAATGGGTGGAATGGGCCTGTTGGGACTACTTGGATGAACAACGACCTCGACAATGCAATATACTTCACCCTTCAATACGTGTTCTTTTGCTTCAATCACATAAGATTCATATTTAGTCATAAAGATTCCTCAACGTTGTTTCGTGTTTTTTTTCAATTTCTGAGAAATTAAACAATGGGCGGGGCTATGCTACCGGAAGCTAACACGTATGGATAGACCATTCGTGATGTTATGATACACTTCAAGATCGAATTACATCTTATCATGAATGGATTAATCATCATATCCCACTCCGGATTCCGTTTTAAATGATTATTCTATCCTTCGAGCTGCCTTCGAGATCATCTTTAAGCGCTATAAGTTCGAAGTTTGATGCAATTCCATTGTTTTGAAAATGGTTCTTTCTTAGAATGCTCGAGTACTTCAACCTTGTCGGTTGCTGTCTCTATTCGCTGATAATTCTCGCAATTATGTTCACAAACGACAAAAGGTTCCGCACTCCCTTCTGGATATTCTTCATCAGCGGAGGTGCGTTTTTCACTGAACCCATTGCAATCATTATTCGTGCCCTATCGGGCGAATGCCTTTGTAATCAGACCCCGCTTAGGCATCTATGGTATCTACTGCGTGCTCGTTTTCGACTTTGACTGGTCGTGGGATGGACATTCTGCTATCGTCCGACGAGTGAGCGTTTTCCAGCTTCATGGCTTGAGGAGGCACAGCCCCTGCACATTAAAAGTACATTCATTCATGCACAAACTTGATGGAAGCCCTTCCAGGCCACTAGCACCATCTCCGCGTTAGGGCACACTATCGCCAAGCTGTACGTTGGCATCAGCCGTTATGCGGTGCTCCGCTCCAAATATCTGACTGATAATGTAAACTGTTCTGAATAAGTGTTTTTTGTTTTGTTTTTCGGTTAAAGAGAAAAAAATGCCACCTGTTCGTAAATTCTCCGACTCCAAGCAAAAAAATATTGCAGAAGTGGAAGCGCAGCACCATCGCAGCTCTGCTTGCTGTCCAATTTGTCGTACCAACGCTTGTCTGCGTACCATTTGCATTTGAAAGGCCGACCGGCAACGGCAAGGAATACGGACCGGACCGCCTCACCGACGTATGTAAATTTCTTCTTTTTTTCGAATTGCTGATGCCTCGAAACTGGAAAAAAGTTGGAACTACTAATACAGATTGTTCGCATCACTTCTGCTGCGCTCTATGGTGCCTATGTCATTGCTGGACTCGTTCTCACAGTTTTGTCGATGAGAAGACTCCGAGTATTGCTGGGCATTGCCAAGGTTAGGGTATTCCTTGAATATGTCGGAGGAATTTCGTTCAGCGTTCAAAGAAGAAGCAAACGATCTCGACAGTTAGAAAGGAGGCTATAATCACGATTTACTCTTCGTTGCTATTCCTCGCTCATTCACTCAAATGCATTCAGCAAATTGTATTTGTAATATTTGCTGCTCATTCGGAACTCTACGCAGACGCACTGGCATTGGTGAGCCGTCGTTCTCTTCTCTATAATTTCATTTTTATAGTACCCGTACATCAACGATGTGGCCGTCTTCTCGTCCCCGGTGTTACTACTCATCACATCCTCCCAACTCCGTCGCCTCATCTACTCATATTTCCGTCGCCCGGTAACTGCACATCCCTTCACCTTCGCAACTATAACGAATCAAATGTAGCAATCAAGACCAACCCATTGTGAATAATGTGGAGCGAGTAATATCCTTATCCGCTGTAACATCAGATATCCCTCCGATTCATTATATTGTACCCTGATCAACATCTCACCTTATCTTATTCTTAGTCATCTTTTACATTTTTGATCTTCAACCTCTGAACTAGAATATTAATGAATAAATGTTTACATCAGGATGTGTTGGATTTGAGCTCATTGATGTGTTATTGGAAATTGTGGCTAGATGAGTGTCTCGTGTGACTTGATGTAAACTGTTTCCCAGGCCGCATCACGCAATAATGATCGAGATCATCATGAGTAAACTCATTCTACTTTTGGTGATAATTTTTAAAATGAAAACGAACAACACTATGCAGAGTCAACAGGAGCGGGAATTTTTTAACAAATAGTTTTTGCAGTGTCACTCTCACACGAACATGTTTCATAAGGCAAAAATGCATATTATTTATTATCAAATTTTGCAATATTTATGCCTGAAGCGACTTGGCGAATCCCATGCGCTTGTTGCCCAGGTCGTAGATGTTGCAGTACTGTCGGATGAAGGGATCACCGAGGATCCATTGGGGTCCTGAAAGCACGGGCTTCACAACATTCGAAGCTATATCACGGTGAATTCATTCTAATCAGTCTATTCAATATACCAGTAACTACGAATAAAGTATCGGATTCTTCATAGTAACAGCCATATTTGCGATAGTGTGCAATAGTAAGCAATCGTACCAAATCCTCCTCCTGTGTACGGGTCCATCGCCAGCGCGCATTTGGTGGCAGTCATCTGCAAAAATATGCATAGGTGTAACCACATCAAGCTTTACATTCATAATACAACGCTAGGTGGAATTCACTGGCAACTGTTATCAGCATCTGCAACATTGTGCAAGAATCATCGCCAACTACAAAGACGACAGCGAGGTGGACTGGACGCTCAATTTGTATCAATCTCACCGGGATGATCATATTCTCGTAGTTGATGCTGTACGTTTGGGACCCGATCACGAGCTGAAGGTCGGCGATCTTCGCATTGCAGTCGACAGTGAACATCCCCGACCGCGTGTCAAGCTGGAAATAAATGATATTCAAGTTTTTATTCCCAAATTGCCTGAGTGCAATGCGGCACCCAGTGGAAATACACGAATGCCCGTTTACCTTGGCACCGATGGTTTTGGCAACATTCTCAACGACATCAATAGGCGCGCTGAGAAGCGAGCTACCGGTGTCCGAGACGACCTGGAGATAATTTCTTGAGTAACGAACACACCATTTCGAAGATTCAACGTCAAAATAGAGATAACTCCTAGGTAACGTGCCTGCCAATCCTTTTTGCTCGTGTAGCTTCCGATGGAAACGGACTTGAGCTTGAAGAGGAAGTACGTGGCCGAAGACAGCGGCTCGTAAGCGATGATTGGACCGCAGTTTACTTTGTCCACCTTAGACTTCTATCTTGCGAAGAATTGGATGCGGGAGCCCAAAATGTAATAAAACACCATACAGCTCCCCAAGTGTACACTCCTCCGGCAACGTTCTCCTTGAATCCCTCGTGCTCGAGCCAAACAGTGAAGAGCGGTTGATCGACCAGGTCTAGATAATGATCCTCAGTTTTTCGATTCTCTAATGATTCTCTTATTTTGTAAAGGAAACCCCACTCACTCTGATCGATCGCTTCGACGAAGGGTGGTTTCACATTGTCCACGGCGAGTGACTAAAAATACGTCTCCACAATCTATAACTCCGCACCTTCAAGCATAGTTCCGGCTCTCACCTGAAATGCAAGTCCCAGGATACCATCGATGACGTCTCTCTTGAAGAAGGCAGCAATGGATGTCGCCTGTCCGAAAGTGCACTTGGGCACGGTGAGAGCAGAATCATCAGTACCGAACTGAAGAACAATTTACCATTTTTATGAACATGATCTGGAAAACAACGAATAGACCCTAGCTGCCTTACCCTAACGGTATCCTCTCCGAGGAATCCCTTGGCCGATCCGGTTCCATATTCAATCGTGAAGGCCTTACCTAAAGATATGAAATGCTCGAGCGAAGTCGGTGCCTATTTTGCAGTAATTATATACCGTTCTTTGCGTAGGTGGTAGACTTGGCAGAATCGAACTTGCGCTTGTTCTCACAGGGATTTGAGCTGAAAATTCAAATATTGCAATTTATCGATGGATGAGACTTTAAAAGTAGGGATGATCAGTAAGATACTCACGCTCCTCCAGAACACTTCGCATCAGGCACCCAAAGATTGGCCGAACCAGTGTCGAGAACGACCTGCAAGTATTATAGTTACACAGTTCTCGAACATTTCTCGAACACACGGTTGAGCGTCTACAACCACCTTTCTAGGAATATATTTGACCTTTCTTGAAGTGCTTCTTTAAAATGTCAACTATTCCGAGCTCATTTCTAATTAATGCTTTGTCTATTACCGTACTTCGAAGAATTGTCCTGGCGTTCCTATGGTGATGTTGGCCACGTACTCAGCATCGTCATAGTCGTTAACCTGCAATCGACATTCATTATATTTTTGATAGTGAATGAATTATGCACTTATTAGAGCAATAACCGCATACCATATTTCAGTACACCTCACAATCTTCTAACGCACCTGCTGGGGGTATCCGGCTGCGAAATTCGATCGATCGGCCCTCAGCAGGCTCTTAGTCGCCATGTACTCTTCCCATTGACCGGCACGAACGAGCTCCTTGCGCAGCGAATCCTGTGTGCAAAATGTGATTACAGTAGAGTTGGATTGGATTGACAATTGTTGGAAAAATATCTAACCCGCTTTCTCAGGCGCATCTGATGAACTTGCGATACGGAGAGGCCTAGTAGGGCCAGTATCACAATTACAATCCTCATTCCTGAAACGAGAAGGACGAGCAATAATCAAGATCATAATCAAGATCTAAGGAAGACTGAGAAAGATAAGATCCCAAAAGACAAATTCAGCGGCCATCTCGTAGAGAGAGCGAGAGCAAAGATTGAAATCGACAAGATGGGATTCAGGGTGAATTCTCATCTAGACGCTCACCGTTTTTATACGATCGGAGAAGCCGATGATATTTTGATCTTCACGTCATCAAAGCTGACACGACGAGCAGAGAGTACGCAAAGAGAGGAGACGTAGAGACCTAATCGATCACAGATGACTCCTTACGAAGCCGTGTGCCTTTCGTGAGCACTGATCTGAGATAAACTACGTGAGTGCGTGACGAAATGGAGCGGAAGTGACGAATGGGCCCATCAAATTGCGATGATCACGTGGACAAATGGGTGGGTCTCCTTACACTTTCTACCACACGGTCCTTCGTCTGCTTTTCAGATTGAACTATGAATATTATTTTCAACGATTCATGAAATTCATACACCAAATATTTTTATTCCCCACATATTGGGGAACGCCAGATGCGTAAACTATCCCGGTTCATGCATACATACACTCTCACTCACTCCGTGATCCTCTCTTCTATTTGGAAACATGCTGGAGTAAAATTTTTTTCTAATGTTTCGCTTCTGGTTACTACTACCGACTACGACTGGTCGTGGGATGGATCATCCGCTATCGTTCGACGGGTATCAACATTTTCCGCAATATTTCGAGATTCAATATTTATATGGCTTGGAAAGATGTTCGCAGGGTATCATCATCACATTGACGTCCTCATCACATCTAACATCATATCTCTCATACATATTGTATCCATGCGTACATCGAGCAAGATCTTTATGTTAGAATCTAGTCATTTCATTTCATCCTCGAAATGTATTTGTCATGAATGGATGTTTACACTGCGAAGCGTGAGATGTGAAATATTATTCGAAAATAGCAATTAATTCGAAATCATTCGTCTCGCAGAACATTCTATTTTGAGCTGTAAACATAAAAGCAGAATATGTGTGAACTCCTGACAGGTTAGAACACCATAAGAAATATGCTTTGAAGTCTTTAATTAAGGTGTATATTCGTATTCACGAAGCAAAACGTATGTTAAACCATATTTATTCTCAACTTTCACATTATTCAAGCCTGGTTCGATTTTGCGAAGCCCATGCGTTTGTTGCCCAGGTCGTAGATGTTGCAGTACTGACGGATGAACGGATCTCCGAGGATCCATTGGGGTCCTGAATGAGAAACTCTTCGTAACAATCGAGATGAAATGATATCCAATCTCACCAAATCCACCTCCCAGATACGGGTCCATCGCCAGTCCGCACTGCGTAGCACTGATCTGCAATTTTAGAAATGTGAAATGGCGCTTCCAGGTTTACTTCGAGCGATGACTGACAATGAGAGCGAACATATCAGTATAGCCGGCTTATAGGTGTTTTCGTAGCTTCTTATCTGAACGCTTTGCTAGTAATCCAACTTACCGGGATCATCATGTTCTCGTAGTTGAGACTGTACATCTGTGATCCGATGACGAGCTGAAGGTCGGCGATCTTCGTATCACAAGCGATCGTGTAGATTCCCGCAGATTGGTCGTACTGGAAGTAAATTTCATTAAAGGCCGTTGAGAAAGAAATAATACCTTGGCTCCGATGGTTTTGGCCACGTTTTCGACGACATCCAGAGGGGCGCTGATGAGAGATGTACCGGTGTCAGAGATCACCTGCAGATATGTACATGAATTATCGGAATAATGTTATCAATTTGCGTTGTTGTGGCAATATAATGAGATCACATACATTCCATCCCTTGTTGTTCGTATAGCTTCCGATGGAAACGGACTTGAGCTTGAAGAGGAAGTAAGTTGCCGAAGTCAAAGGCTCGTAAGCCACGACAGGGCCGCAGTTGGTCGTGTCGACCTGGAGAAATAAATAATGATTTGCATGGGTACACTTTCTGACAGAAGATCGAGACAATCTAATAGAAGAAACGTACAGCTCCCCAAGTGTACACTCCTCCGGCAACGTTCTCCTTGAAACCCTCGTGCTCGAGCCAAACAGTGAAGAGAGGTTGATCGACCAGATCTAAAGTTTAGAAAGTTTTCCAGCCATTCATGCCAAATAGACTCACTCTGATCGATGGCCTCGACGAAGGGCGGTTTCACGTTGTCCACGGCAAGTGACTATAAAATGAGCTCTTTTTTCATATGTTTGAAATCATTATATGTGCGGATATGTGCGGATCCATAATCTACAGTTCTGACTCTTACTTGGAAAGCGAGTCCGAGAATACCATCTATGACGTCTCTCTTGAAGAAGGCGGCGATGGAAGTAGCCTGTCCGAAGGTACATTTGGGCACGGTAAGGGCCGAATCATCCGTGCCGAACTGAAATTTTGTAATATCTATGAGGAGCTAGTGATCAATGATGAGTAGCGACATCTCAATATAACGTAGCCAATTTCCTTACCCTAACAGTATCCTGTCCGAGGAATCCCTTGGCAGATCCGGTTCCGTATTCAATCGTGAAGGCTTTGCCTGAAGACATGTAGTGTTTGATTTCTAGGTACCTATGTAGACGGTTCATACCCTGAGAAAAACTTACCGTTCTTTGCGTACGTGGTCGACTTAGATGCATCGAACTTGTGTTTGTTCGCGCAGGGGTTAGTGCTGAAACATAATCGTTATGCCAGATTCACAATACAAAACTATATGATCAAAGCAAAACTCACAGTCCTCCAGAGCAAGTCGCATCGGGCACCCAGAGATTGGCCGAGCCAGTGTCCAGAATTACCTGTAACATGTATGTAGTACAACGATCAGGTTCCGCAAATATTCAAACATACCTCGAAGAATTGTCCGGGCGTTCCAACAGTGATGTTTCCCACGTATTCAGCATCGTCGTAGTCGTTGACCTAGAATCCATTGGTGGTGAATCGATACCGTATTATTCCTACCGTACCTTCTGAGGGAAACCGGCAGCGAACGTCGACCGATCGGCTCTCAACTGGCTCTTGGTTGCCATGTATTCCTCCCATTGACCGGCACGAACGAGCTCCTTGCGCATCGAATCCTGAGGGGATATTGTGAGATTACTGTAGTTATCGATTTTTCGAGTAAAAACCTTGACAAAATAGCTTACCCGCTTTCGCAGGCGCATCTGGTGCACGTGCGAGAGGGACAGACCGAGAAGCGCCAGCAACAAGATTGTGATCCTCATTCCTGAAACCAACATGGATTGAGGATCAGGGTGAGACTAGACGATTTCGAAATGTCACTATCAACATCTCGAGAAAAACGATAAGATCGGTTGTCAACGACAAGATCCATCATTATCTGATAGAGACAAGGGACGGGAGAGCAAAAGCCCATGATAGTGAGTGTAGTGCTATCAGCCCCTCGCTGCTAGCTTTATACTATCACTGGGACTGATGACAATCAGATCTTGACGTCACTGATGGAGCTGATACGGCGAGCAGAGACGACTAGAGAGTGTGCGAATAGGAGACAGACTCGATAAAAGTTGACCCGGAGCGAAGTCCGGGTGCTGATGTAAGATGGTAAATCGTGATTTGAACAGCGGATAAACTACGTGCGGTGCGTGACTGGATGAAGGGATAGTGACGAATGAGCCATTCAAACTACGTTGATGCCCAGTTCACTTGGATCTTTGGGTGGACCCACAGGATATTCTTCTTGTTTGAACGCACGCTGCTCCGAGATCGCCTTCCTGCGTAATTGAAATGCTACAGATAAACTGTCTAAAACGACTCGCGTGGCGAGCGATCTACCGCGATCTCGCAATTTGTTTCTGAGAAAATATAATCGGCGTGGAACCGAAGGAAGGAATGGGACGGAATTTCAATTTCGGAGCCTCTTGAATAAATGAAGGCCATAGAAAAATTATTAGCTTCTTTTTTTATACGAGTACTTTTTGAGTTGTTTGCAATTAATTTTTCAGTTTCAGTTCAGGTTTTTTCTTTATTGTAGCAGATTTTAGAAATTCTTTGTTACTACTATTCCACTACTTTCTAATTTTGAGACATGAAACAATTTCAATGATGGCCAATTGTCAAAGATGTGTTGTTTGAAAATATACAAACATTCACTTCGAGATTTTATTGCTTTTTTCATTTCATTTTCACATAAGATCGACCACCTGGTATATCTCTCCTATTATTTTGCGTTCCCATGCGCGTACCCACCACTTCAATATTGTTTTCTAGATTTTAGACGTTTTATTTTCATCCTCTGAACTGAATTGATTATGCGAGTATGTCTACACCAGGAAGTGATAGATGTGCTCCCGCTGATGAGCGTTTCGAAATGATGGAAAGGGTTGTGCCTCGTGTCATTCGATGTTATCTATCTTCCAGATCAGCCGCCTCACACAATGGTGATCGTCAAAATCAATATTCTTTCTTGTTTCCGAGATAAAACTTCTCGAAAAAAGTCTATAGAATATGAGAACAGCTAAATACAGACAAAAGTTAAAAGACGTTTGAAAAATGTTTGCTGTGGTGCGCAATTTTTTTTTTTTGCAATTTTGAGCCCGGCTTTATCAGTGTGCTACGCAAAGCCTATGCGTCCTTGGGCGACTTTGAAACGGACTTGATCAGTTATGCAATATTATATCTTTCGCACTTGTATTCACACATCAAGATAATTGTTACAATTCATTTATCAATTTTCTCATTTATGCTTGGTTCGATTTTGCGAAGCCCATGCGTTTGTTGCCCAGGTCGTAGATGTTGCAGTACTGACGGATGAAAGGATCACCGAGGATCCATTGGGGTCCTGAATGAGAAACTCTTCGTAACAATCGTGATGTAATGATATCCAATCTTACCGAATCCTCCTCCGAGGTACGGGTCCATCGCCAGACCGCACTGCGTAGCTGAGATCTGAAATCATCATTCGGTAATGTATGAGCGTAATGTAATGTTTGATGTAATCACTACGATGGGTGGAGCGCACCAGTACGGCCTGCTGAAAGCTTGATTTCTCGCTTCTCAACTTATGCTGGAGCGCGATGATAGTAATCCAACTCACCGGGATGATCATGTTTTCGTAGTTGAGTGTGTACGTCTGTGATCCGATGACCAGCTGGAGGTCGGCGATCTTCGTTCCGCAAGCGATCGTGTAGATTCCCGCGGATTGGTCGTACTGGAATTGATGTTTTTATCCAGTGAAGGATTCTCAAAGAGTCGAATTCAAATTTGATGAGCTGTCTGCATCAAAAAGTATTCGAAGGCACTCGTGGAAAGATTCGGATATGCTAATATAGGAAGCAACCGGAATACCTTGGCTCCGATGGTTTTGGCAACGTTTTCGACGACATCGAGAGGCGCGCTGATGAGAGACGTACCGGTGTCAGAGATCACCTGCAGATATGAAATTGAATTTTGGAATGATAGCTGCATTCGAAGTTTTACATCTATTAAGATCACATACATTCCATCCCTTAGTGTTCGTGTAGCCTCCGATGGAAACGGACTTGAGCTTGAAGAGGAAGTAAGTGGCCGAAGTAAGTGGCTCGTAGGCGATTACTGGGCCGCAGTTGGTTGTATCGACCTAAGGAAGGAAGATTCACATGGGTGCACACATCAAACAAGATCAACCGAGCGTCGATAGTGAAATAAACGTACAGCTCCCCAAGTGTACACTCCTCCGGCCACGTTCTCCTTGAATCCCTCGTGCTCGAGCCAAACAGTGAAGAGAGGCTGATCAACCAGGTCTGAAAATCAAAAAGATAACCATCTATTCTCTGGAAAATCCGGAAAAGCTCAACTCACTCTGATCGATGGCCTCGACGAAAGGCGGTTTCACATTGTCCACAGCGAGCGACTACAAATAGGTTCGTTTAGCTCAGTCTATTTCCCGGTTAGAGCAATTGATGGCTATAACACCTACCTGGAAGGCGAGTCCGAGAATACCGTCAATGACGTTTCTCTTGAAGAAGGCAGCAATGGAAGTCGCTTGTCCGAAGGTGCACTTGGGTACGGTGAGTGCCGAATCATCCGTGCCGAACTGAAACACGAAATATCGTTATTTATTTTTCAATAAACATAAACACATTGATTCTTACACACTCACTTACCCTAACGGTGTCCTGCCCGAGGAATCCCTTGGCAGATCCCGTGCCGTATTCGATCGTGAAGGCCTTTCCTGAAGATATGATGCGTTTCTACGAACCGAGTGTTTGTCTATACGATCCTTGCAACTATTTAAGTAGAAGTTACCGTTCTTCGCATAAGTGGTCGACTTGGAAGACACAAATTTGTTCTTGTTAGCACAGGGGTTCGTGCTGAAAGATTATCGTTATGTCTGATTCACAATAGTACGAGTACAAGAGGTTAGATCACTTACGCTCCTCCAGAGCAGGTCGTATCGGGCACCCACAGATTGGCCGATCCAGTGTCTAAAATAACCTGCAAGAAAATATTTTAGTTATCGTTCTTCCACTACCGTGACCCAAGAATGTACCTCGAAGAACTGTCCGGGTGTGCCGACGGTGATGTTTCCCACGTACTCGGCATCGTCATAGTCGTTGACCTAAAATCCATCATAATGCGGTAAATTTCTGTGCAATATTGGGAGCGTCATACACGGACTGTAGCTTTCAACGTAGTCGATCCATCCAAGACCATTCTCTCATCGTACCTTCTGAGGAAATCCGGCAGCGAAAGTCGAGCGATCGGCTCTCAGCTGGCTCTTGGTTGCCATGTATTCCTCCCACTGACCGGCACGAACGAGCTCCTTGCGCATCGAATCCTGACAGAAAAACCGATTACGATGATTATCGATTCAATGAAAAGCTTACCCGCTTTCTCAGACGCATCTGGTGAACGTGCGCAAGAGACAGACCGAGAAGGGCCAGCAAAACGATGGTGAACCTCATTCCTGAAATACATACCTATAGAGGAAGTGGTTGACAGTAGACGATTTCGAAAGGTCCCTATCAACATCTATGGAGGGTTGAGAAGGACGATAAGAATGGATGTCAACGACAAGATCCATCGCTATCTGATAGACGCAAGGGAGGGAAGAGCAAAAGCCCACGATAGTGAGTGTGTGTATTCTCATCGCGACTCGACCCGGTTTTATACGATAGCAAGAGCTGATGACATTTGGATCTTGACGTCACCATCCGAAGCTGATACGGCGAGCAGATATTATTAGAGATAGTGTGAATAGGAGAGGCGCAGAGACAGATTCGATCAGGATTGAGCCGGAGCGAAGTCCGAATTGTGATGTGCGATATGGAAATCATGATTTGGGAGACGGATAAACTACGTGAGTGCGTGACGAGATACGGGGGAAGTGACGAATGGGCCATTCAAACTACGATGGATGGTGTAGGGATCGGGGCGTGAGTCTGTCCAGTTCACGTGAACATCTAGGTACTACGCCCTGAATCTACGTTTTCTGCTTGATGTGCTTCTTCAAGATGCTCGAGCGAGACTCGTCAGATGCCCGGATAATTTATGTGAGTTGACGACACGTGCGCTACATTCAAGTTCCAATGGAAGGCTACATCATTTATTTGGCCTGAACAGAAATTTTCGGTGGAATTGATGAATGGTTGAAGCAAAATATGATTTACCTGTAGGTTGTTTATTTTCTGAATTTTCTGTCGTTCGCGAGCTTTTATTTAAAGCAGTGTCATTACAATTAGTGTTAGTGTTATCTACGTAGATGAGCGATACATACAGGATGGAGATTCAACGTCTCCGAATCAAGACGCGGGGCACCAATTCGGTAAAAATAGTTGTCGGATTTCTGCCCCTCTAGAGTTCGTTCGTTTTCTATGCCGTCCTTATCTTTCTAATTCCTTCCTATGCTACTCACAAGATCAAGTTTCTTCATTCGCTAGATCAACATGTGACTCAACTTGAGAACTGGATAATTTGTCAGAGATATTCGCCCCAAAGCGAGGTGGCGAAGAATGCAGCCAACTCAATGTCTAAAACGAACTCCCAAATGAAACCATTCATTCTTTTTAATTTTTTTTCATTTCTCCCAACATTTGCTCATTTCGAGCCGTGTTTTCTCATACCCAATCTGCTCTATCCCTTGTTCTTTTGATTGTTCGTTCGCTCTATCGAACTCAGTACCTTCAATCGGTTCGCCCAATCCGCTCTTCTTCCCCCCTATAAATATCCTACTCTTTTCTTCGATGGTCACTTCACCCAGTTATGACCTCTTCATCCCTTCTCTTCGTCCTTCTTCTCGCTTCCCTCCTGTCCCTCTCCTTCGCTCAATGGGGATGGGGTGGCAACTACTACGGCGGTTACAACCGATGGGGCAACAGTGGATGGGGATACAACCGTACGTTTATTTTCACCATCCTTATTCCTATTTTATGTTGTGATTAATATTACTAGTCCATTCTGTACCCGCTTTTGGCGAGCTTTCATCGGCATCAATTAGGGCTGTCATGGTGAAGAATCCGTCTCTTCATTCCGCTTGCTCTCTCACCGGTCAGAGATCCGAGCGAGCAAGCGGAATGGAGAGATTCTTTACTCCGACAGTCGTACTATCAAAGCTCGCATGTGGGGCTCACTTAATATTCATTTCACAGAGTAGAAAGCGCGAGCCACATTTTGCTTTCTTCTTCACAGTTTCGTGACTTGCCCATGTAATTTTTTCGACTCACAGAAAACATACAAATGCATATCGGGAGCCTCACTCCTACACTAACGCGCAATGATAATAATTGTTTTTCTATTCAGCGTGGCACCACCATCACCATCATCATCACTCTCACTCGCATTCTCATGGACATTGGTAGATTACCTCCATCCATCCATTCTACTATCATCAGCCGTCTTCTTCTTCCACTTCACTTCAGACAATCATATCGCTGATCCCCATTTTGCTTTATCCAACGCTGGTACGAATAAAGAACATTTGACTATCAAGGAAGTAGTATTTGAATTTCAGGGGTCATGGGTTTGATTACCAAGGGTTTCACAGATTGCTGCACTTGACACATAATTCGCGGCCAGCACCGTTAGATCAATATGTTACTCAACTCGAAAACTCGATAGTTTGTGAGAGATATTCGCCCAAAAGCAAAATGATGATGAATTCAGCTAACAAAATGTCATAAATAGATGTCCAAATGGAAATATTTATACACCGCTTTTCTTTGTTCATCATTTCCGGTCGCCTAACATCTATCCATTCCTTCTCCTATCTACTCCTTTTCAATCTCTTTCATTCCTCTATCCCTTGGTAATTCGATCTTTCGTTCGATCTAGCGAACTCACAACGTCACTTTCTCTCATCTCCCTCAGCTTTCTCTTATCACTATAGCCACCTTCAATCGGTTCGTCTAACCTCCTCCCACTCCCCTCCCCGCTATAAATACCAGCTCCGTTGCTTTGATGGTCACAGCTAGTCATGACCTCTGCATCCCTTATCTTCGTCCTGCTTCTCATTTCGTTCGTGTCCCTCTCCACCGCTCAATGGGGCTGGGGAAACACCGGCTGGGGAAACAACGGATGGGGCGGCAACTACTGGGGCAACCGATGGGGCAACAACGGATGGCGTAACAACGGCTGGGGCAATAACGGTACGTTTATTGATTAGCCATTTATTCTTTTTTCGTAGATTACAGCCCGATTTAAATGGTAATAATCGATCAAAAATTCAGGCTGGGGCCATCATCATCATCACCACTCTCACTCTCACTCTCATTCCCATGGAAAGTAGATCATTTCTTCCCTTCCATTTCCGCATCCCTATTCGCCTTCTTGTTCCTTCGTCCCTTGATTGCCAGGTTCCAGCTAATCTCGCTGCAATTTGCTTTATCCAACTCATTCGCTGGTCACGAATAAACATTATATTTTCCCGAGCATCGATATTGGCACACTATGGCCGACGGCGTCAATAAAAGTAGTTTTTTTAGGACCTTTAGGTATTTGGCTTGTGCGATATAGCAAAGAACAGAGCATTGCACTAACAAGCGAATTCGATCAATTCTAATTTGGAGCACGCACGACGTTCATTATTCTCATTATCTACAGATATCTCTCACAGCCACACCCGCTCTTGACGTTCTGATCAATTTATTGTTCTAAGAAATGCTGAAGCGTCAGGCATACTCTGATTCGTCTGATTGCTACCCATATCTGTGTGCATCAGAATTCGTCGTCACAAGAAGTACCAAAAAACCCAAATTTATCATTTGATCTTCAACAGTCATGAACTTGGTGTTCGGTGATATCACTTGCATCTTTGACATGAATTGCACGACCGAGAAACATGGCGCCGTTCAGATTGTCAATCGCATTCTTTGCCACGAGCGGATCTGCAAACTCGATGATTCCGTATCCCTTGTCCGGTCCCGTCTCGGCGTTAAGAACTATGCGCACGGCAGTCACCTCTCCAGCTTGGGCCATGAACTGAAATCCGATAGCTTGGTTATGAATAGAGAAGATAAATAGCATCAAGTTTCGCAAAAACAGCAGATGTAAAACTTTTATCTCGAGTGTACCCTATGAAACTAATGCACACTGGAGGAAAAAACACTGACTACTTTAAGAGTATCCTCATCGGTTTCGTGCGGAAGGTAGCCGACGTATACAGATCGACCCGAATGGTCACTGGATGAGTCGACTTCTGTAACACTGTTGCTATTCTTTCGCCAACCAAGACTGCGATTGCTTAATTTCCCCCCACTTTCTCCTGCTTCCGTCGCTGCGTCCGCTGAGGTGTCCGGGTCTGCGACGATTGTATCTTCCTCGTCCATCTGAGAAAAGTTATTACAAAAACGTGCTTCTGAGTTGAGTTTTGCGCAAAGATGCACCAATCGCCAAAAAATTGCGAAAATTTGCAGCATTTAGTAAGAATTTAGAGAAAACATCGTACGCGGAACACAGAAATAACAGAAGCAATCTAGTCCACACTGTTCGAGTCGATGCTATATAGGCACTATTGGCGCTGCGAAATTTGCGTAAGCTGTCCTGCAGAAGAGTGTTGAGAGGAGCAAATACATGTAGTCTACCTGCATAAATGCTTGCAAAAAAAGCTCTCCCTGCAGGCACACAGTACACATACATCGAAAACAATGCGGATTGAGGATTTTATTTCAGGATACTGTGGTTGTTCCACAGTGCTGGCGTACAACTTTCGCACACCCATTTTGTTCGAATACGCGCTCTCCGATCAGACATACGAGGCCGATCAGTCTTCGAGTGATGCGAACAGATGCTACCTGTAGCTTGTATTTGAACAAACGAAGTATGCGGGTACTTTTGCGATCGATTTCATTCAAATCTACACAAATTCCCATTAAAACGGCCTTAAAAATATTCAGAATATATTTTCTCGTGCATACAATATTAGGGAACTTTTTTTACCAGTCGTAAACCGAGTAGATGGAAACCAGCACAGTCGCTCAAATCTATAATTGCACAAATAAAGGACAGTCGTCCTCTGGAAATGAAAAAAGTTATCAGCGATTTCCTTTCATTCGGGAAGGTTCTTCGACATCTTTCCGACCGGTATTCGCAAATGCGGGATGTTCTAATGAGTTATTGCGCGAGAAGTGGTCCATTCGTTGACGCTCCCTTTGTACGCGGGCCAATTGGAAGATGGAGTCGATCGGGCGGGAGGAGAAATCGACCTGAGTGAGTTTTTATCATTATACTCAAGGAATGCCGATGTCAATGCCATTGCACTTGCGATGCCATCGCATCGAGGAAAGACCCAATGTCTCACTGATCTACCCTCTTCACTTCCTGCTAAGCCATCGGAAAAAATGCGATAACATCGCAAGAATGAAAGAGGATGCGATGACATCGCCATCGAAACCGTATGCTATCATTGTCATCATGTTAGCTGTGATACCGGGGTGGACAACTATCGGCTGCTAATCTAGTATTACTCCTACAGGCATCGAGCGTTTCGAAATGCTCAGCAAACTCAATGTTCTGCTTAGCGAGTTGATGGGAGCCTGAACCTCGTCCTACCTCCTATAGCGCAAGCGCTCGTCCAAGATCAGCTACGCGTGGAATGGAAAATACGCTCTCGACATGCGATGCTCACTTGCATTCCATTCTCATCCACCGTGGACACGGGCGTTAGTCCCTGGTGGCGCAGCGATTGGCGCGCCCGACCGAGACAAGCGTTCAGGTAGTCGACCATGAGACCCGGCGAAACCTGCAATCGGTGCATATATCTTCTCATTCTCGTGTGGCACTGCAAATGCCTTTGGACGTAGAGGTTCCATGCAACAACTACCGCGTTTGCGCACATTTTGCACCCATCAAAATTGCCCCACTTACCGCTGTTGTCGACTTTCCAGCGTCTTCAGCTGCCCCTTGATGCGGTTCGCTAGAGCAGTCGATGCAATGGATGGAAGGATGACACGGACTGCATAAAAAACATAATATGGAGTAACACATCATTGGTAATCGGTTCACCTCTCTGCAGCCGGAGCAGCCTTGCTACAAAGGGCGCCAGGCACAGCCGAGCTTTGGCGACGCCGAGAATCCACCTCCTCCTGATTTTTATTGTCATTCAATCAATATATTTATCATATCAGAAGTTAACGTCTGATACGGATGGGTCTGAGTTGCCTGCTGCCAATTGGCGTCAATTGTTCGTACATCTATTGCAGCGCGCCAAAAGAATCCTCGAACACATTACCTAAGGATGACGTACCTGCAGGTGAAAGGCGCGCGTGAAGCGACACTCGCTCAGGCTGAAGATTGGGTTGTCTACTGCGGTGGAGGAGGAGGACGGGCGACCGGCGGATAAAGCCTTCGGTTGGTAGGCGGTTAGCGTCGAGCGCGACGATGAACGGGTGGAGGAGGACGGCGATGAGGAAGAAGGGGTATCGAGGATGGCTGGAAGATAGTGTTGCCTTGTCAAGCCGCTCATCTTCTCAACATTTGCGAATAAGTTTCACTCGCGAGCGCATTCTTCACTTTTCATTCGCAGCACTCGCGAATGGTTTCATTCTTCAAGCGAGCAACACTACTGGAAGACAAAATCAGAACAATACGTCTGGCGCTCTCGCTTGCGAACGCGCCGCAAATATTTTTCCCAGTCTCTTCCGGCCCCATCGAAAGCTCTCGCGCCCATCATATTCCTCCTCACTTGAAAGCTGCACAGGTCCCGTGAACGCGGTCTCGATCTCATCGCGTTGCAGAGAGAAGGTCCTGGGCAGTGAGTCGATCTGAAATTGACAATCCCTCCTTGCAAGGAACCACCTTGAAGTTTCCAATCTGTTCTCGGGCATCAATCCGTCTGTTGCAACGAAACATAGGTTGCGTACAGCGGTGCTTTGGGCTCCGTAAAATGAAAAGTCTTTTCCCTCGACTACCTTGCCGTCCTGCCGCAGCACGAGCGGCAACGGCGTCGGTCGGGCAATATGAAGCGCGTGTGATTGCGTATCGGCCACTGTTTGAGGAAGATTCTGAAGCTGCCTCGACAACTGGATCGACCGGGCTTGATGCACACCGAGATTGAAGAAGAACCTGATGAAGTTTTTTAACCATGCGACTAAAAGCCTATTCTCTACGAAGTTTGCCAACGTATTTCAATGCGTGAATTGTGATGGAACGCGCGCGAACGCGCTGAAGTTATTTACGGTCTTGATACGTCGTCCATCGAAGCCAAGTCAATACCCTTCACATTCCCTGTGCGACTACCCCTCTCATATCTTCCCTACTAGCTGTTATCCGCTGCTCCCTTTCAGCTATGCCTAACATGGCCAAGCGGCTTATAGCAGCAGCTGAAAATAAGTCGGCGAAGAGGAAAATTGGTTTCTGTTGTTTGGCTTCTTGTAAATCAGTGGATCAGTGGATATACATCTATGGGAAAGATATTTATGTCGCGAGCTGCATGCCAACACAGTAAACTACCATCACAGTGACTCACGAACGCAGAACAGCTTTGGTGCACTCACAGTGACGACAGATATGCGATGAATCATCAGCCTGGCTCCGCCCACTGCTCTCTCTCTCTCTCTACCCTCGCCTCTGATTGCATACCTTACTACTGAACTGAAAAAAACACCGTATTCTCGTTATTGTCTTCATCACACATTGCTGGTTGACCGGGCAACTGGTGCATCGGTCGGGAAACGAACCATAGCCGCTCGTTTTTTGGCAGGCGACCCTTCTACCAGTAAAAGAAAGCACGTGCCGTAGTGTGGCCATGTCATCGAGTGGAAGATCGAGTCCGTCCGGATGCGCAGAGGGCGCAACGCTCAGATTAATTCGCTGCAATGATGTGTCCATTGAGAGTGATTTTCTCCTCACATGTATGCGAAATAAACATCTATGAATAATGCAAAAAATATAAGGAAATGCACTCCGTACTCTCAGGACACCGAAATCTTGCGAGACCTCAATCCCAACATTTAAACAGTTTTGTCAATTCCCTTACATACCTCGTACTCGACGAGCTCGCGATTTGCAACATCGTCCGACATCAGATACTGAAAATAGTGAAGAGAGGAGTGGAAATTTTAATCTTTGGCGTGTGAAAACGGATTCGGAATACAATACTGTTAATCAAAAGCCACATTGCTTGAGCACCACACTCGTCAGAACTCTAATGTTTTCCCAGAGAACTCTTCGATGCACAACAGAGGTATATTTGCGGCGATTTGTTGTGCTGGTAGTTTTATGGCTAATATTAGAAATAGCAAACTGCAAATGGAAGGTAAATATTTTTGGAGGGCAAAAATAGGATGTTTCAGGTCGTCAACCGGGCAAATTAGGCAAAGAAAGAGAAGGAATCTGATAAATGTACTCCGAGTTTTTCCGTGAGCAACGTAAACAGAGAGGAGGAGACTACATAGATTAGATTTGAAAGACACCATAATATTACGTTCTCGGAAAACGAACAATGAGCGCCTATTTTGTGATCGTCGGCGCTGACTGAACAAGCATGAATGAAATACCACATGCTGCCCTCACACGAAGCCAATCCGTAGTCTCTCTCACGCTCTCTCGTCGCCGAATAGCAGGCGAAATATAAACGGAGAATCAATATGCTGCCGGCGTAACGGTGGCAGAAAGCACAAATACCACGTGTTAGGAAAACATCGAGCATCGAGATATTTGTAATGTCTTATTCTCTTATTATCTGTAAAGTTTGCACTTACAATTAGTTTCTATCTGTTGGATCTAACGCATTCGTCGGAATCTTTATTCACATGTTCTATGTGCTGCGAAAAGATGTGAGTTAAAAACAGATTTTTTAGGAAAAGCACCAACCGTTTCAGTCCGAAAAGCGAAGCTCACAAACTGCTCAAAATATCCGAAAATCTCTAGTCGTCTTGTTCTGTCAGGTTTGCAACATACAATTAAATAATTATTATTACGTTTTTTTTTCAGTTGCTAGTTCCTCTCATGTTTTATTTACTTCCGTCACTTACAAACTGCTTGGGACTTCGTTTCGAAAACCTTATCACCTTGGGTAGTTCTTGACTAATTGCTAATGGAGTCAATTGCTTTCAGATATTAGCCTAGCATTATTTTTGCTCATGCCGATGCACTCAGTTATACACAATGTCATTTTGCTCATTATCACGCCTACCTATCGGGAGACAATTTTGTCTGGTATGAACATAATACTCGACAAGCCTGTGGTAGGTTTGTTCATTTTCGTTTTTTTTCAAAAATCGGATAACATGTTGAGGCTTCATTCCATCTATGCAATACAATATTCATCGGAGAAACAAGAAAAAGCATCCCACAATTCAAAATAACCCATTTTATTGCGAAATCGAGTTAAACCTTCCGATAAAGAAGAAATGAAGAAAAAAATCCCATAATGAAAGGCTCGTCAGGTTTCTTCCTTCTTGCTGATTCGTCTTCTCAGAACAAAATATAACAAATACAGGGTGGGGCAAAAGTATTGTCCCATCTTTTGACTTATTACCATTTCCCTTTCAAGGGACATAGAAGTCCCTACTTTTAGCATTATCATGTTTAGTTACCAAGCTATAAATGGTAATGATTCCAAGTGATAAAGCCAATTCATTAAGGAGCATTAATTTTTTAAAGGAACAAATAGGATAGGGTGGGTGAAAACACTCTCCAATCGCATAACTTTGCGGTGTTATCAGTCCTTAGCAGAGAAAGGTGCTACTAATTAATATTTTTTCTTAGGAAGGTCAGATATGAGGCTTATTTATCGTGCTAATTGTTTGGCCCTAAAACGCGTTTCAAATGCGACATGATTTTTTAAACAAAAAATAAAGAACGGCGCACCCTATTTATCTTTACATATATTTGCCAGCATTGCTCCAACGACTGCGATAGTCTGGTATTCCTATTTTTCCTAGGAAGTATAACCATCATGGAGTTTAACGACGTTGTTAATTTCCAAATGTAATTCTGTTCCGCGTCACAAATGTTTTTAGAATTGCATAAAACCATCAATTTTCTGTAAAATTTCGATATCTAAAACATGCACAAATCATTCTCTAGTGCTTGGATTAAGCATGCAAAAATCATTAATTTAATGGGATATGTGTTCAAAAAAATTTCGGAGCTATAGCTTCAGTGTAAACATAAGATTCGGAATATCGATATTTTAAGTGGATCACATCTCAAGCTCGATTGGTCTAGAAAAATATTCCCCGTTCACTTTTAAGTAAAGCTACTGCCGCTGCCTCAGTGTAATTGAAGTGAGGGAGGAACAAACTTCATAACCCGCTTTAGAATTCTCAGAAATACCAAAAAGCACAAACAAAATATTTGGTTTTTGTTCAAGAACACACGCGGCGCATGGCACTTTTTTTCGAGATCGAAAATAATTTATCTAAAGAAAACGGACGTAGTAAACCCAAATGTCTCTTCTACAATATTGACTACGGATACTCTAAAATATTTGAGCACAGTTAGGATACATGGTTTCAAACCACTTATGAGTAACGATCTAAAATATTTGGGACAATACTTTTGCCCCACCCTGTACAACTGCAATACATTATTGAATAAAGCTATTCGTTGATTGTAGGCGTCAATATCGCCAGTATCTTATTATCAAGTAGATTCTTCATAGTCTTAGTGAACATTCGGTGTTCACGTCGTTTTAACATTTAAAAATCAATGTCGATCTACCTTTCGATTGCAACTCAAGAGTTGATAATATGTTATTTCTACATCGTATTCGCGATTTCGTCAACACTAAATGTGATCGGGCTGGTTTTCCTTTTAAAACAGACGCCGCCTAACCAGGCAATAATTCGCAATTATCTGATCGTGATTCAGGTGATTTTTATATAATCAAGTCAGCATTAAAATAACGTTTAGTGTACGATATTGTTTCCAATCATGCATGCCATCTTGATTTAGGTTCTGTTATTCGTGATTGATACATACGTGGAGATCGGTTATCATCCTTTTCCACTTTTTCCTGATCTTGCAGGCTACGCGACCGGTGTGGCTGTTCAGATGGGCCTGACTGTACTCGTTGCATTTGTGTGTTGAAAAAAATTAAGGTGGAGCAATTTAACATTTCAGGGGATTTCAATGACCTTATATGCTTGGATTGGCATGATGATTCTAAACTGCATTATGTATCGGCATCAAACGATTCTTCTGGAAGGGAATATGTTCAAAATGAAGAACGTGCGTTTTATGTATTCACTCCTTCGTCTTTTTGAACTCACTCGTGTCTTCTCCGTTTCCATTCCGCCCCTTTCGAAAGCTCCGAGTGTACTCCTCGAATAGTATTTGCATCGAGGAGAGGAATGATTTCTTATCTCAGGTCAAACTTCGTCTTATTCAATGCTTTCTGATAGTAGTACCCATTGCAATTCCAATAATTTTCATATTTTCTGGAAATGATCCAGAAACAGTTGAGAGATATTTGAATGAGGTATGATATTTCACTTACAACAAGTAGTTCTATATGATCCACAGAATGAGCATAATTTGACATGGATAAAAAGCCGTGGATCATACTACATACAGCAGCGAACGCCACTAATTACTCAATTGATTAATTTCATAATTTTCGTCAGTTTTCTATCTTTTTTCTCTTTATTTTTCTCTATATCTCAATATTTTCGTAATCCAGTTTCTGAGTATTGGATCGTTTGCATTCGTCGGTATCTTTGCTCACATGTTCTACGTTCTACGCCAAGATGTAAGCACACAAAAAGCACATTCAAGCATGCTTTACAATCACAGCCATCCATTACAGGCAGACAAACGAAGCTTGCAAGCAGCTCAAAGTATCAGAAAATCTCTTACCGCTCTATTTTGCCAGGTAGATATATATTTGCCATTGATGTCAAATCCGCACGCGCTTCTCTGTTTTCGTATGCCCTCTCGACGGTCAGAAAGGCGTCAGGGTATGCAAAATGAGTAGAGGCGCACGCCAAAATGTCATCGCTAGTCCTGTTCACAGTTGGTCATTCCTCTCCTGCTGTATGTCCTTCCTACGATCACCATTTTTCTGGGTCTTCGTTTCGAAAACCTTCTCAGTTTCGGTGAGAAATGCGAAGATATTCGCCTCTTCAGTCTATCGCTCTCTCATCTCGGTCAGAGAGAAAGTGTACAAGGCTTGCAGAAGTGTGCTTTCTAATGTTCTTACTCCTACCGTTGCACTCCGTTGGCCATAATGTGATGCTGCTCATGATCACGTCCACATATCGGAAAATTATTCTGTCCGCACTAAGGAAAGTGTTTGATTTACCTGTGGTATGTTGATTCATGCCATTCAAATTTAGATCTTATATCAGGTGCCGTCCCTTCTCCACAATAATACTAATAGCGTGGACAATGGAAAGCGTGTCACGATACTCAAAATTACATAAAAACAAAACGAAATAGCTTATCACTAAACAAATTGTTTTAAGTGTTTTTGGTACGAAATTAAAAATAAATTTAGCACGAAATTTCGAAGAATCGGAAAAACTTTATTAATTTTTACAGTTCACATTTCACATCTCTTCCGACGATTCGCATTCGACAAAGAACCGAAAAAATCTCGTGATATGAGTTACAAATGCAATATCGTCAATATGACATGAGGCAGCATTGTGCCAACCGTAAATATTCCCAGCAGGCAAGCAAAACATCAATTAAATTGTTCACATTCTCACACATTCGATGTGCGCGGGCGCTTATATATCATCGATAATTCACACCAAACTGCCATTACCGCAATGCCGTCGATTTACATCCCGGATTCCAATCAAAATGTGATATTTTGCTACTTATACGTCATGTTTGTCATTTCGTCCCTTCTCAATATCTTCGGATTGATATTCTTGCTAAAATATTCGCCTCTTAATCAGGCAATAATTCGTAATTATCTTATTGTGATTCAGGTGCTTTATTTAAACTAAACTTAACTGAACCTTTCAGACCACAGTTTCGGCATAACACATATGTAAAAATGCATCTTATTTATTATTTAGGTTCTCTTACTAGTGGGTGATGTTCATCTGGAGATTGGAGTTCACCCTATTCCACTATTTCCTGCAATAGCAACTTACGCTACTGGTGTTCTTATTCAGATGGGTGTATCTGTACTACATGGACTTGTGGGTTGCAGTGGAAATTGAGATCAACCACAGCATTTCATGCGAACCAAATAGCCTTGTATGTTTGGATCGGAATGATGATACTGAACTGTATTCTTTATCGGCATCAAACGATCCTTCTCGACGGAAACACATTCAAGCTGAAAGAAGTTCGTCATATAATTGTTCCGGGATGAACGACGATCATTCTCTATCAGCGCACACTTCGCCCAATTCAATTCTTGTTGATAGCATCAGCCACAGCTCTTCCAGTTATGTTAGCTTTTTCTGGCGGTGATCCAGAAACAATGGAGCGATATTTGTTTGAGGTATAGTTGTGTTCACGACACGCTCTTGATTTTGAATAATCGTCAGGATGAGCACAATCTCACATGGATAAAATGCCGCGGCTCTTATTACGTCGAGAAGAGAACTCCCCACATTATGCGATTGTTCAGTGGCGTAATTTTTGTAATCTTTGTTTCCCATATTTTTTTCTGAATATTATATTCAGTTTCTAATCGTTGGAACTTTCGTTTTTGTCGGCATTTTTGCTCACATGTTCTTCGTTCTACGAAAAGATGTGCGTGAGGAAATATATCAAGTTGTTGAACCACATACGACCGTTCTTTTCAGTCACCCAAGCGAAGCATTAATGCCGCCCACAAAATTCGAAGATCACTTACCGCCCTATTCTGCCAGGTCTAACAAAAAATAATAAAATAATCGATAGCGTGCTCTTTCCAGTTGGTCGTTCCGCTGTTGTTGTATGTCCTTCCAACACTCACAATCTTCTTGGGGTTACGCTTCGAAAATCTGATCACTTTCGGTAATTTATCAGCTATTATTTTCGAAGGAAGATATTTGCTTCCAGAAGTCAGCCTTCTAATGTTTTTGCTTCTGCCGGTGCACTCAGTTGTGCATAACGTAATTTTACTTACGATCACGCCTACCTATCGCAAGATTATTTTGAATGGTGTGAAACGAATACTCGGCCGACCTCCAGTAGGTTCATTCAACAAATATGTAACCGATAACATGTTCAGGTCTCATTACACACTACAAAAATCAACGGCGAAACGGGGAACCGTATCCCACAAATCGAAAGTGCGAAATAGAATTAATTTTTCCGATAAAGATGAAACACTGGGATATTCCAACAGGCTCGTCTGGCTTTTCCTTTTTCATAAGTCGTTTTCTCAGAAACACAAGCTATAACAGATACATCTTCAAATACAATATTGCTAATATGACTAGAGAAATAGAGATAAACCGCTCATATTTGCTTTCACATTGTTTTCCATACATTAAAATTAATTTCCATCTAATTTTTCTTGTGAAGCAGACACCGATTATTTAGGCAATAATTTGCAAATATCTCATTGTGATTCAGGAAAGGGTTTATGTATTAATTCGATTAGCATGCGATTTTATCAATTCGTCATACTCTCAAATAATTAGCATTCATTTCATTGTTCTGCTCTTCCCTATGATCGATTCTGGAATACGCTCCGAGAAATGAGCGACTCTATCAAGCCGACGGAAAGGAAATGAGAGGGGGCAGTAAGATTAATGGCTGGGGTGTCCGACCCGTCTCCTCATTCTGCATGTTCTCTCGTCAGTCAGAGAAGGCCAGAGAGCATTGCGAAAAGAGAGAGACAGGCTATCTATCAAGGGACGATTGGATTCCGTCTATTCCTGGAGATGTGATGAGCATGAGGATTGATCTCATCCTGCTTATCGCGGTGAGAAAGCATCCAATTTCCTTTCACCATTCCTTTTTACTCTTTTCCATCAGCTTCTTCAATTATACTTCCTGGGGCAAACAAAGGATCGACTGACAGCGCCGAAATTAACTGACGGAGAAAAACCAGAGTGAAAATTAGGGTGAAAATACACTCATAATTTCGATGAATACACGATTTAATCTTGTTTCAGTACCTTTACTTTCCCCTTTCTCCTTGTTAGCCATCGTATCCGAGGATCTCTTATCCGTCATACATCTTTGTCCATTTCGGAATACTTTTCTAACTGGGCACCGTACAAATGTGAAGGGAGCATACGACTTACGTGGATGGAGTCGATTCGCCTGGTTGCCTAGTGAAAGCGAACAGAAAAAAAGCTGAGATGGAAAGAGGGGAAGGGTAAGGGAATAGAGAATGGATAATCTCTCCTTTTCCTTCGCGTTTCTGCCTTCTTAGAATGCGTTTCGCTGCGTCCTTATTCTGACACCACTTTTTCCCTCCTTCATGTTCATACCGTTCAAAGAAATGTTATCAACAGTTGAAAAAGCATTTTCATTATATCATAGTATGGACAGGCAACCCCAGTAGGTGGTAGCTAGTTGTTTTTTTAGAGCGAAAACGCCGAGCGCGCAATTGTTTTCATCCCTTCTCTCTTTTTCGAGTCTTTGTATGAGTCAGAGTTGCATTTTTTCTCTCGTTTTTTGACCAGTTAGTATTTGAGCTCTTCCCGGATATCCTTGTTTAGCGACCTTTTGCGTTTTGATAAGCCAAACATACTGATTCACTATGAGTCAGGGAATCAATACGCACCGTTGCCTAGATATCAGTACCGTCAACCGGGAGTAAAACGTTCCACTGACGGTATTTTACGATATTTTACCGTAAAAAAACAGTAAAGTCTCCCATTTCCTTCAGAGTGGATGAAATTTTGCACTTTTTGGAATTTGGACGTTTTTAGTGATTGTCTTTATGATACAAACAAAAAGAAAATTTTAAAATTTCAAGAAAGGACAGTATCCAAACGCGCATGTGTGGTGTGCATTTTCGAGCCAAGGGGTGCGTGTGCCATGAACCGGTGCACTTCCCTATTTGCCATCTTTTGCCCAGATGAGCCCCAGATCGGTTGAAATACGAAATGAGAATAGAATTTATCACTTGAATGCCAGTTCGAAGGTAAGATGGCAAATTGAGAAGTGCACCGATTCACGGCACACGCACTCCTCGGCTCGAAATTACACAACACACGCGCTTTTCAATACTACCCATTCTTGAAATTTTAAAAATTTCTTTTTGTTTGTATCATAAAAACAATCACTAAAAACGTCCAAATTCCAAAAAGTGCAAAATTTCATCCATTCTGAAGGAAATGGGAGCCTTTACTGTTTTTTACGGTAAAATATCGTAAAATACCGTGAATGGAACGTTTTACTCCCGGTTGACGGTAGTAGTGTTCAGAAATGAGCTGAAAAGGGTAAGGGAAACGCAGTGAGAGTAACGCCGTTTCGTTACTCATTTTCTTTTCTTGGTCGATCCCTCTCGTTTTCTGAATGGCATATGCTTGCCAAATTCAGCTTCCATTCCATTCATTATCTAGTTTTCCTCGTCCATGAAGAGTTCGGAATGAATGGAGGAAAGCCGTCTAGACATTGTTCACACCCTTTACACATTTTCTTCGTTCTGTCGGCGCTTCAAACTTGTTGATCGCAACACCATCTGTTGAACGATTCTACAGCAACAATTGATAGTTCATGATGATCATTCTCTTCACAAAATGCACAGGAGGTTGCCAGGGAGGATCGATGCGGAGCGTTGCCTAGCAAAATATGGAAAGCATCTGAAAGGGTAGTCGTGGCTAGACGAAGAAAAGGAACGAGACGTGGCAAAGTCTCCCATTCTGGCCTTCCCATCTTTCCCGTACATTCTTCCATTTTTTGCCATTTCTCTGGAAATGGACACATGCGCCTTCAAAATATCACCAATGATTGGAAATGGCGCAGTAAATGTGTTTATTGCACTGTCCCCACCTCTCTTGTTCCCTGTCGTATTATGAGACCCCGCCCCTTTGTATCGCTAGATTCCTCAGTTGTGTGGTGGATCAGGAATAAAGGGATGTGACCTCAAATCGCGCTCTCGTTTCCCTTTCACTTTCACTAACTCCTAGTTGGAGTAAACCTCTTCCTACTAGTACTTCCGTCGTAGTGATTCAGTCGCCTAAAGACTCTCTTCTGGTTGCATTTATGAAGAGCGGCACCTAAGCTTTGGTTGGGAAGCTTAGAGAATAAAACCGTAGCTCGGATACAGTACATCCCGGCACCTTTCGATTTCTTCCATCTCAGTTTTTAGTCACGAACATTGAGAATGAATCAGGAGTCTGCTCGACCCTTCACTAATTCATGGTGGTAGCGAATGACGTGATGGCACTCTCGCTGTTCTTTGCTCTCTCACTCTTCATCTCCTTCATCCCACTCTAGTTTCACTCCCCATCCAAAGGCATAGACGCCGAGGGAAAGACCATCTGTGTTCGTCTCCTCTTCAGAAATCCACAAATGACCAAGCGAAAGTGAGAGATCCGAGACGCATTGAGAAGGAAAGAAGGAAAAGAAATGGACGAGACAAGGCGGGAAAAGGAGAGGAAGATAGAGAAAGAAGGGGAGAAAAGGAAAGAAGAGCGCGTAGCTGTTTTCGATTCGTCCTCTCGCGTGTTCTCTCTCTTAGTTCGTTGCACTTACTTCTGCTCTGCAGGGGTTTCCTTCTTCTTGGAGAGGAGAAGCCTCTTTACGAATGTCTGCGGACCAAAACGAACACCTTTAGGAAGCCTCGGTGAGCGCAGTATGCTTGTGTTCTTTAAGAGACCCTCCACGAGAGAACGTAGCTTCTGGGTAGGGTCGACGGATGACTTTTTCACAACCCACCCCAATTTTTTTTGGTGATGTTCTCATACCGAATGCTGATATTTGGCCCAATATGGAGGGTTCTAGTGCACTCTCCATAAAGCGCCAGGCCAGACTAGTTTTTGAACTCCCAAAAATATTTTTTCTTGAGTCGGAGGTCCTATTTCGACATGACCCCTAACCTGATTTTTCGCATTTCGCATTTTTTTCCCCTTATGTGAAAAAAATCGAGGAGAGTCATGTCAAAAGATGAAGTCAGAATGCTAATGAAAAATCAAAAAATGATTGAAAACGACGAAAAAACATTATCTGAGGCATAAAGAACTGACGGAAAAAATTTCTGAGGCCTCTAGATGTGGCCAATTTCGTGAAAATAGGCGTGTCCGCAGCGGGACAAGTCTTATAAAATCCGGCGCTCGGACAACTGGCATGCAAAAAATGGCCGGAGGGTCAGTTTTTCACGTAGATTCCAAAAATGGACGAAAAAAAGGCAAACGTGAAGAAAAATTTTTCAGGACAAATGAAAATCAACGGAAATCGTCGATTTCATCATGATCTCCGGCAAATGTAAGCAAGTGGGATTTCTAACCGTGAAACTCGGGCGGTTTCGCAAGGACTACCAGTTAGAAGAGAAGGGAGAGCTTGCTCGATTCCTGACGCGCCTTGGATGGGGAGCAAGAGTGAGTAAAGTGGTCTTATGCGGGGTGAGTTACTCATTTTATCGAATAGCAAATGATTTTCCTAGATAACCTTCAACACTTCCGAAACGGTATTCATCGAATCGATTCTGAGAAACATCGTGTTCAAGGCAATGGAATTGCTCGTGTGCCATGAGCTCGGCTATGCCAAATCCGTTTGTCAGCATCACAGGTTTGCGAGATTTTAACACCCCAACTGTAGTGATGGCAAATCGGCATTCGCCTCTCCTCCTTTTGCATACTCCCTTGGCGAGTGAACAGACGATAGAGTATGCCAAAGGAGGAGATTGGCTAGCCGATTTGTTATCACTACTCGACAGTGTCTTGCAGGCTTCCAGAGTTTATTCGACGGCACAAGAGCAAGATCACCGATTTGACGGTTCCGGGCGAGTTGTTGACGAGCCGAGGGGTGCACTTGCCTTCACTCCCACACGTCACTACGCTTGGACGGGTTAGAATATGGCACGTAGTAGAAAAAAAGTTATCAGGCGTCCAAGCCATTCACGATCGGCGATGAAACATTTCTACGTATGGTCGATGCGCAACACAACGTGCTCATGCTGAAACGCGGGAAAGTGGAGTTGACTGAACACGGTCTCCTCGCTGCTTTTCTTGTAAGTTGTGTGGGATGCAGCAGAATTAAAAAAATGGAGCAGAACAATGAAAAACGAAAAATAACCGAATGAGAGCTGCTCCTAATTGAGCAAGTATTTATTTCAGGCAATTGCCGACAACCCTCAACCTCAATACGTCGAGATCAACGTAGAACTGATGACAGCGATCAAATTCATGTACTTTTTTGGAAGCGAACTAACCTGGGACGGATTCATGCCGTCGAATCACGAAGAGGTCAGTGTATTTGCATTGTTATTGTGCATCACATTGATTCAATCTTCAACTTCTGAGCCTCATGCCCCGCTGTATGGCATGGTGTTAGGAAATTAAGGGCAATATGCGAAATATGCGAAATATTATGCGAAATATTATGCAAATTCATTTATTTCAAAAATCGTCGAGAAAGAATGGGTCTTGAAAATAATTTATTTGCACTTGAGCATAAAATACGGAAAAATCGTCCCTTATTCTTGCACTGTGCAAAAAAACAGCGCGTGAAATCAATAGACATTTACTCGTATTTTAAACTCCATTCTTCACAAGTGTTCTTTTTTCAGTTCCAAGTGATTGCCGCGAGATGTCGGAAGAGAGGCCGGACGGACAGCCTACTGGCCACTATTGTCACTCATCGCCGATCGTCCGTATTTTTGCAGACTCCTGTCTCACAATCGCTGACTGAAGACACTATCGCTATGATTTATCTACAATTAGCAACACATCCTTACTCGCGGGAATCCAGTCAAAATCCGTTGGAATTGAGAGCTTGCGTTTAGAATTGGCTAGAATTTAATTGCAGCCCATATTCACAATGTAAACATAAGTCAAACAAGTCACAAGCAAACCGATTTCTGATTTCTCAACACGGAAAGATCTCGTAATGCATTTTCCGCTCTATATGTGATGATTGCTATGCAACAATTTCGTTTCTTGATTCCTTTTCAGCAGCATAAACAATTTTTGCTTCACTCATTGCTATCGTATGCTTCATGCGATATCGCTGATATACTTCTGAACGAAGTTCTCATCTCTAATGTTCCTTGAACCTTCGCAGATGCTCTCTACTACCATAGAAGACGTCCCTGAGGAATCTCCATCACTTTCTCAATCATGGCAGATGCCCATCGACAAGTGGCCTCTCGAGCTGCAGGAGCAGGTGCTCTTCTTCGTCGATCTTCCCGATCGACTGAACGTTCGAGCGTGCTGTTCGGCCTTGAAAAAGGCAGTTGCAGCGTCGAATCTGAGCATCTTCCATCCGGTCACCAGTGAGCTGGACAATCTCGTCTTCCAGGGCATGGTAAGCAGCTATTTCAGAAAAGTTTCAATGAAGATTAGTGCAATTCCGATCAAATATATTGGCAATGCTCCCTCCCACTCATAGATATCGGGCGAATGAAAAGGTCTCTGATGAAATTTCAGGACAACAACGATCTGATGATTCATCTCGGCAGCAAAATGAAGATGAACGCATCGACGATTCCGCTCTCTGAGAACGTCCTCAAAATGAGGAACCTTCTCGGCAAAAGAATCCACGTGAATTACGTCGTGTTGAGAAAAGTGGGCTCTTGATCATAACTTATTCGTTCTACTGTACTGTTGAATCTCCTCTTTCGAGATGCCCACCCGCTACTACTCATAAATTCAATGCAGTCAAACACTCAGCTCTACTTCAACGTCGCTGTGCTCTCCTTCATCTCTCGCATGCTGGTCAACGTGGACTTTCGCACGCTGCGCATCGAAATGGTTAACAGGGGCGAGTGGAGTCGAGGGTGAGAGATTTCCTTCTTCTACGTATTAGGTGATAAGATTGACAACAAATGAGCAGATTAGTAGGAAATGTATCCCTTATTCACAGAAAAAGTGTCTCGTCATTTTTACGCAGATGATTTTCCTCTTCCAGACTGGGCGCATTCATCAATCAGTACGCGGATCGCATGGATCTGCACATTCCTTCCCTCCTCCAAGAAGAGCTGCTACATCTCAAGCCACTCGCAAGGGTCCAGATAAACGTGGTGAGCACTCTCACAGTTTTATTTGGTTTTCAGAAGGTGGTAAATTACCACAAATAGTTTCTACGCGCAAGTGTTTGGTTTCTTCAGAGGCAACGAAAATTGGAGGAACGCTTCATGATGATTTGTTTCATTTCAGAGTCGCGAAGGATTGATGGGCAATCGCATCTTCTGGTCCCTTGCGGAGGATGACTTCCGTGAAATTGTCGGCCAAAGGCACTCCTACCTCAAGACACCCAAGGTCGTGTCATGGGGCGAGACGATGCGAGATATCATGGAGGTAGGGGATTTACTGGCTTGTGTAGTCTCCTCCCATATTTCATTTTCTTTGGTGAATCAGAAAGAAATGAGAGATGCTATTTTACAGTGCAGTGCAATATGTACAGATCCAAAAAGGTGGCGCATCTTCAGAAGTATTAACTATGATTACATCTCCCTACGTATTTGGAAGAAGTGAAAATGAGATTGTTCCAGAAGCTCGGCAATAGCCCTTGCGATCAAGAGGTCGAATTCGAGGCGTGCGATAGGGCAGTTCGAGGACTGTTCAAACTGCTTGGGTTCCCGAAGCCGAACAAGAAGAAGGGCTTCACTCAACCTACTGGGCAGAGTGAGGTATGTAGGCGACTGTGTTAACTGGCGTCAGTCAGACAGACGGAAGATCATGCAACTAAGCAAAAGCGCGTCATGAATTTCTCCACATTAGTGACAATTACGCAATGATAGTGCTTTTCTCTCATAGAATCACCAGGTATTTACAGTCACATAATGACTTATCGAAAAGTCTTATATTGCAGTATACTGTAAAGAACCATCTCGAGCGGAAGCGATGGACGAACGAGTGCACGATCTTCTACAGAAAGGCCTCCCTTCATGTCACCTACAACAGGGATGGAGCAGAGTACCAGACCGTTAGGGGAACGAATCACAGTAGCGATCAGAACGATGACCGATAGGGGCTTGTTTATATCCGAGTAACGTATCCATCATGCCTTAGTTCAGTAGGAGGTTAATATATTCATCATTCAAGGTCTCACAAGTCACATTAGTGTCAATAGAAATGTAATCGTGTATCTAGATGTCACTTATTATTTATTGTGCATCTCCGAATCACTTGCACCACATTTCATGTGAATCCCGCCAACACTATGCTTTGCCACTGCTTACTTCATTGTAGTTGATCTCATTTTAGTATACTCACTTGCACGCAGACGATCTCACTCATTGCATAAATTTTCTTCCTGTTTCATGTTTATTCGGAACTGCGATATCGCTGAAATGCTTGAATCTGGAACAATATGACTTCTGTTTTGTCGATTCTTTTACCGTGGCGATATGCGCGCGATGAAAATATTCTGTATTTCTAGGCTTACATTTAGAACAGTGATGCCGATCGACAAGTGGCCGTTGGAGTTGCAGCAGGTAGTGCTCAACTACGTCGATCCGCCCGATCGTCTGAGCATGCTCGCGGTCTGTCGCGCACTGCAGCACGCCGTGGCGCAGACGGATATGCACTGCTTCGGAGAGAGGGACTTCATGATTATCGAACTGACGGTGTGTTTGAAGGAAACATTTCACACATTGTCTCGCCAGTAAAAATGGGGTATCCGCGTGAAGCGATTTTGTTGCTAGTAGTAGGCCTGGTAGTATGGTGGTCGTCTCGCCAGTAGATGAAAGATGAATTGAAGAGGGAGTATGTGGAATCCATCTTACTGAACGAAGCCATTGCACAGGAGGAGTTGTTGGTGTACATTGGCGAAGGGCTCGTGATGGGCGTCGACGGCGCAGCGTACGGTCGGCGAATTGTTCTAACGCGGAGAAAACTGTGCAAGACGCTGCACGTAAACACGGTTGTTCTAGAGCATGTGAGTTTCCCTTATCCCAACTGAGAGAATGAAGGACGTATCATCATTTGTCGAACTCTCTCACTGGTCATTCTGACGATCGAACACGTTTTCTCATTCTCACAGCTTCTACTTCCGACGAATATCGATATATAATATCATTCATTAATCAACTAAGCTACAACTCTTTGATGCTCATTTTCGTTCGGAAAATGCTCGAGCGTTGCCGCTTCAGCACGATTCGATTGGAGTTACTTGATGATGCATGCTACATTCCCTGGTACCTCGTTTTTATAAGTATTTTGCGTAGTAATTAGAAAAATTCAGCGTGATTCCCTTCATAGAGGAGTATGCTGATCGCATGGAATTGGTTGCTGCAAGCTCTGTTCTCTTCATGAGGGATTCGAAGCGGAAGATGTTGATGTGCTGCCTTCGCTGAGGGAGCTAACCATCAAGGAGGTTAGAATCGTGTCAGACGATGTAGAGAAACTTATGGAATCTTTACAGCCAATCAACAGTCGCTACGCCGGGTTCGTAATGAACTGGGTGAATGTTTCTATTATTTTGGAAGATAAATCAGTGGACTAAAAAATGAGATTTCAGGAGCTGTCCATCACTGCTAAGACGCTGGTCCAGCTTGTTGAGCATCGTCACTCCTTCCTCAAGATGAATAAGGCATGCGCCAAACGCCAGACAATTCTCGCTGTGCTCGAAGTCAGTTTTCGCACACTCTCTCGCCCGCTAGAGTGGCGGCGGAGTGCGTAGATTGAAAATGGAGGAAACATTTCATTCTAGATCGTCGCGAATAGCTCGTTCGAGCAATTGGTCGAGTTTGACGCCATGACCAGTATGGTGTCCAGCTTTCTGGCTGACATTGGACTCACGTGCCCCGAGAAAACGCGAGGCTTCGCGCAACCTGCAGGTCGATGTGAGGTTTGTACAAAATGAAATCGAAAATTAGTGATTTATTTTCGACAGATCACAAAATCGGTAGTGCAAAATGATAAATAGTCGAGAAGGATAAATACTCGATAACTGGGTGATTTCGAAACTCCCATTTTCGCCCGATTTGCAGTTCTCCATCGCGAACTACTACGATGGGTGTAGGACAGGTTAGCAGGAGACATTTGAGCAGCAGTGGAAAGAGGACATTTGAGCAATGGAGAGTAGAGCATCGGACAGATGAGCAACGTACATTTCAGCAATGGACGGTTGAGCAACCAGAGGGGGTATTTGGACATTTGAGCAGCCAGAGGGGATAATCAGAGTGTGGACACTTCTCTGGTGTGCGTCCCCAACTTGGGTCCAAGCAAATTCCCAAGTTGCGTCCAGGCCTGGGCCCAAGTTGGGTTCCTACTTGGTTCCAAGTTGGAAACCCTGTTTCAGCCTTTTTTATTGATTGATAGTTGAGATACAGTACTCTCATACAGTAACCAGAGGCCCGCACGGTTAGACCATGTCGGGCTGGTCACATCCAAAATACGGTCCTACTGGGGACCGTAGACAGTCAA
>LS485436.1:0-13352 GCA_900490705.1 Pristionchus arcanus
AAACTTTTAACGCTTACCGAAACGCGAAACTCGCTGTTATTACGTAAACGGAGAAGATTTCCGAGAATAATTGCACGCTATAAGCGCGATAGCACACGCGAGGCGAGATGAGCGAGCAAGGCCCGGTTGCCAAGTACAACAGGTTGTCGGGAAACACAATGAGCCTAAAATCATTTTTGTAAATTAAATTAAATTATATATTTTCGAAACAAACTAAAAAAATACCTTAAAAGGGTGAAGACGTCGATACACACCGCAATGAGATCGTTGACCGTCCCCACTTTGATCATAACCGAATAGGGCTACAATAGAAACCGTATATAGTGATGAGGTGAAAGCTATTAAAATTTGCACTTCTTCGATTTTTGCCCAAAATTTTCTTGCAGAGGATTCTTCTCTACACATTCGGTTGTTGCTTGGTCCAACAATCGAAGAAGGACCAAATACTCACCTTTAGCGCAATTGGCGTTTTTATGAAAGCTGCAATCAATAGAGTGACATTTCCCGAAACTCCGATAATGAATAATATGGAATGACAGACGATAAATGCGTTATCCAATGCTTCCGAACTCATTTTCCTGATGATGAGTGAAGTCAAATAAAGTCAAACGATCTTGAATTTGAACCGTATTATCTACGGGAAAAGCGATAACTTAAAAATTTGCAAGAACAATTGTTTTGAGACGGAGCATTCTCACACAAAATCACACAATCGTTGATCAATTCTTAGAAAAGCCAACACAACGCGGGAAATCAAGTGAATTTGTCATTATTACCGGATGTTTCGCACAGTAATATTGGGAACGAAATACATAGTATCAGTATAAATAAGTTGTTCAGAAGCGATTGCACTTATGTGTGCTAACAAGCAAATCAGGTAAAGAACGAAGTGAAATGCAAATCAGGTAAAGAACGAAGTGAAAAAGCGGCTGTGACGTATTTTCAATCGTCGCTCAACAAGGCACCTGCGGTAGCATGAATTGTTCTCACAGACATTCGATTTGTTTTTCAAGCTAAGCTACATGGTATATCATAACACCTATCATAGAGAGAGAGATCATTGGTTCGAGCGGGGCTTTGTTTTCACAGAATATTGCAAGAAAGGAAGCATTCCCAGGAGAATTTGTATTCATCGGAATGGTCGCTACAATAACGAGGATTTGAGGGAAAATATACAAACTCAGAAAGATTGATAAATGAAAACAAAATATGAAAAAAAGAAATATTACGATGAGAATCCACTTTACAAACTTTTCAACGTCATCACTGCTTACACTTTCACGCATCAAACAAAGTTCATGTACGGAGCATTCAAGCTCGAAATAAGGTATCTTCACCTGTCAGAGTAAAGCGAAAGTCTACGAAGCAAAGAAACGATTGGCCGTACTTCGAACTTTAAAAGTTGATGAAGTGCAAAGTGAAAGCTAATTATGAGATGTGTAAGGAAAAGGATACAATTATGGCTGATTTACTTCTTCAACGTATGCGCTTAGACTATTTTTCGAAGCTTTATCAACCTAAATACATGCACCGCTGGTTATAAATAGTAAAATTGCAACTTAACCGTGCGAAAAAATCGTGCACACCCAGGCTACGTGATATGCATTAGAATACGAGCTGATGATTTTTGCACCTGCTTTTATGTTGGACATTATGCTGAATACCTTCACTTCATGTCGCTGAGTATCAAGAATTATTACATGAATGAGATAATTACGCACGATAATAACTTTAAGCGATGACACGTTTCAAGAATATAGAAAATCGTTAATAAAAGCAATGATTCAATAGATACGGATATTGCGACATAATAATCTCGGTGCTCATCATTCATTTGCTGGTCGAAATTCCATTCTGCCCTGCGGAGGTCGTGATGCCTGAAGAATTGGCAATTATTGCAAATTAGAGTGCGCAATTCGAGTCGTCGTCTCTTCATTTGGCACAGTCTCACAACAACTAACAGGCGATCTTTATTATCATACTTTTTAATTTGTTTATCACGATTTCGAAAAAATTGAGTGATTTTATACTTGTTTGTAATTCAGATACCAATAACCTAGATTTTTGCGAAACGCAATCGATTATTTACTCGCTGAAAATCCATTATGCGCCGCTGTAACCGACGCGGTTCTCGCCCTTGGCAGTCGACGCAGGTGATAAATGATGAATCTGTAATTGTATATTATTTTTTTTATTATTTTAGTTTATATAATCTCACCGGCGATACGGCTCCACATAGTACAGAGTGCAATAAGCTGCCAAGGCGGACGGAATGGTGCTCACCTAATTATTTTTAAAAAAAATTTTTTATTATTATTTTTAAATCAATTTTACTCATTTATCAAAAATTAAAAACATACTCACAGTAAACGTAGCCCTTTCCAGTGCGGGATGCCGGTAGATATCGAAGAATAGCGTGAAATAGATAGCAACAGCAACAATGTTGATAGGTGGAAGCAGAGCGTGAACAGTTAGTGCCTGAAATACTATTGTTGTTGTTAATAATTTTTAAAATATTATTATTTAAATTTATATAGTACCTTTACCAAACATCGGTGCATTTTTCGTGTCCTTTCAGACATTCCAGGCGACGATTTGCGTAGTTTGGCAATAATCTGTAATCACGCATTTGAAACGGTTGAATAGCGAAGTAATTGTCGATCTCCTCGCGGTCTTCCCTTGACAGGAGAACGAAAAGGCGCAATGGAGTGCGCAATACGGGTCGCCGTCTCTTCATTTCACATAATTTTTCGTCACTCTTACCGATGAGAAAAAATGTTAAGAAAGAAACGGCGACTCGTATTGCGCACTCTAATTGAAAGACAAGTTTTGGAATGAGTAACTCGTACCTTGCGTCGAGTGACAGTGATAATTACATATGAAATCCCCGGTGTGACGGCACAGAATGCAATTACGAACATCACAAGAGGAGTGAAACCATAGTGACCTGAATGTTTCCTTTTTTTCATAGATTTGATGATTTTTGTAAATTTTACCTGTGAGCACTCCTGGCTCCGTTAGATAATAGGGCTCATGCAAGCTGATGAATTCACGTACAAATGAGTCATCTGCTTGAGCGAACGAGAACAGAAACTGAATTGAATTGAATTGCAAATATGTGACGATTATTTTTGAAATCCCGCTCACCACAACAAAAGCAGGTAGGGAATAGAGTGCGATCATGACATAGAGGACATTTCTTCGTCTGGGAGAGGCGTTGTCTAGTATCCACAACCTAAAAAAATTGTACAAAAATTCAGTTATGTTTCACAGTGGATACAAATTTCTTTTGATTTATATGTTTTCGTTGTTGTCGATATGCGCCTTCTAAAATTAATAATAAATGCCCATACCGAAATCCGAAGCTTGCTGTAATCACGTAGATAGTGTAGAGTTGCGAGCACATTTGCATGCAGTAAGTCAGATAGCAGGCCCGAGCTGAGGCAAGTGAACAAGGTCCTTCCGATAGATACAGCATGTTTCCAGGAAGGAGGATCATTCTGGAGGAACAAAAACTATTTACAATTGGCAATAAATAAGGGAAAGTTACAGTACCGCTGCATCGCGAAAGCATCACAGATAACAGAGATGAGATCATTCAGAGTGCCGACTTTAATCATGACTGAGTATGACTGAAACATTTCATTACATCTTTCGAATCCAGGTCAAAAATTCGAAATACATATCGTTTTTTCACACACTTGCACTGAACAATGACCCAGTTCGAGACAGTAAACTCACTCTCAACGCTGGCGGAGCTCTCATGAATGCCGCAATCAGTAGTGCGGCATTATTCGAGAAACCCATGAGAAACATAATCCCGTGTATTGCAGGTAAGGCCTGGTTCAATCGGTCCATCGCAGCCTCCATTGACCGTGGAAAAACGAGAAAAACTGTAATTTTCAAAAACACAATTCCCAGAAAGCAACACATGATATTCTCTTCACACGCGAAGTTTCGATAGCAAAGATACGTGAGTAAATAATATGCGGGAATTCACGAAGTGACATATAATTATTTGTCCGGCATCGTGAATTTTATAGGATTATACGATGGATGGTGGTCTTTGGTGCCGGCATAGTATCAAAATATCAATATCAAAACGAATTTGTATGCAGTCAAGGAAGCATTACTATTCTTATTGTTAGGTTGCAATTATCATTCGATCAATCTACAATTGCCAAATGTTAATATTGTCTACTTTCACCTGCGTTCTTGCTGCATTGACTAGTTATCAGCGCATGATAGAAATTAAATATTTATAAACCAATAATGTGTATGTCATTAATCAACTGAGTGCGTAAATTGCAAACTAAATACGGAATGCAAGACAATTATCGATAAACGGAATAGAATATTTTCAAATTGCGAATCGAAAACCTTCTACCATAAAGAATAGACTCATTGATTCTTTCACAATCATTTCCCCAGGAGAATCTGCTCATTAACAGAGCTCCCTGATGAGTAATGACGTAGCTGTAGTAGACAGTATGTGAAGATGGCCTGATATGTTGGCTTACTGGGGTTTTTTTATGTGTTCACTCAACCAAACTTCCAGGTACTGCATGGCATTGGAAAAACAGACAGAGAAGGAAGTAGCCAGCACAACCTGACGGTGTTACGCTTAGCGCCTGCACGATATTCATTATAAAAAAGGTTATAAAATCAAGAAATCAAAAAAACACTTCATGCAGTCTAATGGAAACATGACAATCGAAACATATATTTAATATTTATTTTAATTAGCTTTTACATATTGATTGAATCAGCCGGCCAATATTCATTTCAATCTAATTATTCTCCATTCGTTCGCTCTTCACTCGAGTTGATCAGTCGGATGCGCCTCTCTCTCGTCTCTCGTCCAACCAACGCCACCAGGTATCGCACCCAGTACCCAACCCAGTACCCCCCGAACCCCAGTGCGATGGTACCCCTGTACCGAGAACCCCAGACCACCCCGGTACCCAATACCCAGAACCCAATTCCGCCCTTGAACCTCGGTGCCCTAGCTTCTCTTACCCCCCCCCCCACCTTGCAATTAGTGTTCTGAGATCTCCCAACATCCATTCCGTACACATAGGATATCTGACTACTGTTCCAGCATACTGTACGCGATCACCGACTGATTACCGTACCTAGGATGGCGTGGCATTGAATGTCTATCCTATCGTGAACTGATATACCGTACCCAGGATACTGTACCATAGCACCAATTTACCGTACCTTGGATACTGTACCCGACCGCTACCGTACCAATACCGTATCCTTTCAGTGATGCGTCTCCTTCTCTTCATCGCTCTTGCGCTTCTTCCGCTCTGGGCCGCTCTCAATGAATGAAGAGGAGATAAATAATCCGTCTCCCCTCCACCCTCCTCCCATCCCCCTCTCTCCTCCTCCTCTCGCTTGCAGTAGATTGGGGCGGGCCTCTGATCAGGCCCTGTCCATTCACGAATAAAGTGTGTGAAATATAACAATTCGCGTAATACAATTTGGCAAAAAAAACACTAAAATAGAAGAAAGTGGACGGAAACCTTTGTTGTTTGCATCGGAATTGGCTTGAGAAGTACTTTTTATCTCGCTTTTGTGCCAAAATTCTTTGCACTATTTCAAGCACCTACCGGCTACGGTGTGCGATCGTTAATGACTATCGCAGCTACAGTACCCCTCAATATCCTGACTCTGATTTAACTTTTAGTCAACTTGTAGTCCGGTAAAGTAAAGCACTACCGGACTGCCTCCCTCTCCTTCTATTGAGGAGAAAGATCAAAGATCAACCAACCAGTAATGGATGAATCAGAACAGCCAACTTTTTTTCCACGCTCTATATAAATACTTTTTCTCGGTTGCGAGTAGTGAGTTCAAATTTTAAAGAACGGTAAACATTCGATTAAAAAAGAGTGAGAAAATACAGTAAAAAAATACAGTGTTCGATAAGGTGCTAACAATAATTCGATTGAGCCCAATATCGTACATCACTCCCCAGTGACAGTACCCAACGAACAGTATTATTCCTTGCACACACATTGGCTCAAATATTACAATATTTATTCTGCCTTTAGGCCGCATTTGCGCGCCATAAAAGGACTTGAATTGTGAATGGACAGGGTCTGATCAGAGGCGCGCGATAATCGAAGCGGTAGAGTTGAGTACGGTAGCCATCGATTCGTTGCAGAGGTCGGTGGAGCAGCAACAGTAATGAACGGTAGACTTCTTGTTACTCTTTTCGAAACAGCCTTCCTGAAATTCCAAATCGAATAATTATTCAAAAAACAAATTGTTCTAACCTTTTTGCAATACTTTTCAATATATTTCTTGTCAAACGTCTCGCTAACGCATTTTCCTGCGAAAAATTCCTTTTTCGTATTTTTCAGATGAATGTGCATGCAGAATCTATCCGTTTCGTAGCAGTCTTTGACAGCCTGCAAATAGTCTTTCGATTGAGCAAAGCGTATGGAGTCCAGCACCGTTTGTCCAATAGTGAGATTATGTTTATGAGTGATCTTGCCATCATAGCACTTGAGAGCGGCCGAGAGCGGAAGAAGCGCGAGTGCGATGAAGAGAATGAATCGCATAACTGAAAGTGATACGGTATTAGTACAGTAGACACTCAGGGATAGGGCACTACAGTATCCGGGGTACGGTAGCCAGGAGGGATGGTTACTATATTCTGGGGTACTGTACGCGGGGGGGGGTATCGGGTCACTACCGAGGAACCTGGGTACTTGGGTACCGGGGTACAGGGAACTGTGGTACCGGGGTACTGGGGTACTGGGGTACCGTGGTACTGGGGTACTGGGGTAGGTACTGGGGTACTGGGGTACTGAGGTACTGGGGTACTGGGGTACTGGAGCAATGGGATACTGAGGGGTACTGGGGATATACCTGGTGGCGTTGGTTGGACGAGAGAGGAGAGCTAGTCGACTGTTCTTCACTAGTGAAGAGCGAACGAATAAAAAGAGAAGGAAGAGAAGATTCGAAGTCCTCAATGTTCGATTAATTGAGCGATATGTAAAAGACAAATTGAAATTCATAATTGGGGTTTATTAAATTTTCAAAAATAAATAACGGATTATTGATCGTCTGAGAGAATTGAATATGCAAAATGAAATTTATAATTGAAATTATCTTTTTGAAATGGCCAGAACTACCTTATTGTTACGGTCTTACACATCGTTCCTGGGCGAAATTAATTAAGTATCGTCAATAATCTAGAAATGACAGAAATGTCCGTCATACAGTCTAATGGTCTGATAGTACTGGGCAGGCCCCAAATAAATAGTCGCATTTTAATTGACTGATTGGGTTGTTAGTAAAAAAAATGTTGAAAGCGTCAAGAAATGAAAATGTTCTTTGAACTCCTATGAGTTTTCCTTTACGTAAAAGTCAGCACTCGGTTGATTGCTCAATTCAATCAGTGTATGAGATGAGATCGTTAGTTTAGACGATTCTGAGATCATCAATCGGGTAGAAAATACCACGGATATCTTATCATGAGAAACGACCGCATTTCCATTGAACATCTCACGAATGGTTGCTTTATTTTGGCCTGCTTACATCACAAATACCATTCTGTTAACTGCGTGAAAAGTGAATGCGTCCCCCTGTTCTGCGGATTCTGCATCAAGTGCGATTCCGAGGGTTTTTTTCCCACAACCATGATTGCTATTATTTCTATTCGAAGAAAGACTGCGAAAACTCGTGGATGTGGGAAGAAAAATATGATATTTATCAAAAATATATCACTCAAAATTTCCTTGACCGGAGCTCATTCATGGATACGGCAATGGACATATTGGACGCTGCGTTCCCCGTCATTCACGCAGTATTCTTCGTAATTGGCGTTGTCAACAACGTTTCCCTGCTGCTTGCATCGTTCCTGAGAACCCCACAGACTCTAAAGGTGAGTGCATATTTTTGTGAGTGTCAGATTTTCGAAATTCGTTTTAAATACGACCTTTAAATTGAAATAACAGTTAAAAATTTAGAACTACTCAATCATGATCAAATTCGGTACTCTCAATGATCTTATCGCAGTGTTCAGTGATTTCTTCACAATGCAACGGTATTTTTTTTAAAATATATTTTAACTGGGGAAGAATATTTTTCAGCGTTCTCGTAATTCCCGGCAATCTACTGTACATCTCTCTTGGCCCATGCTCTTTGTTCTCTCCTCGAGCCTGCTTTTTAATCTACTGCATGCAGCTTTGCACTCTTATCTACTCACTGTATGTGATGACTGCAAGCTTCGCATATCGGTGAGTTATACTAAATTTTTTTTGGAAAAAGCTATAACTATTTCTGAAGAATTACAACAAAAAATTGAATCAAATTTTCAGATTGTGGATCCTCAACTTCTCAACTCCAAGCACTCGAAATATGATAATTGTTATGATTCTACTCTACATGCCACCAGCGATAATAGCGGTGAGTTGGAGTACGGGAGATTCAGCGAATTCTGAAACAAAAAAAACAACAACAAATACATGCTTAGCGGAGAATTTCAAGCCCAAAAATCGTGAATCCAAAGAATATTTCTCACCTACGTAAAGGCCAAAAAGAGTGGACGTGAAATGAGGTTGTGGGAGAAAAACAACTAGTTGTAGGTGGAATCGGCTCTTCGAAAGATCGTTTTTTCGAAATCAACTCGTGGTTGCTATTCTTGAAATTCATTCGCTGAATATTCACCTTGTGAGAGTGGGAATGTGTTCGAATTCGAGAAATCATAACAATCATATGCAGGAATCATATGAATTTCCATGAACAAATAATTTAATTTCAGTAAAACTTTGTTATCGAGTAGGCTCAAGATATAACTTTATTACAGATAGTTGGGGCTAATGTACTATCCATTGCAATATCTAATGAAATTCAAATTTCAGTTCGCGTTCACATTCGCGCAAGCGGACATTGAAGTAGTGCAAAAATTCCTCCTAGAGAATGCACCTTCATATTTAACCGAACCCGGAGCCCTTACAGGTAAGTCTTCTATTCCGTAGCTCAAAAGTGACATGACATCGAACCAACGAGCATATCTTTTACAGGTCATTCCGGAATGACGTTCCATCTCGTCTTCACTATTCTCTTCATAGTTTTCACACCGGGGCCAGTCTACGTGATTATTATGGCTTTGAGAAATAGGGTATTTATTTTCAAAAATGATAAAGCTAAATGTATAATATATGTATTGTCAGATCCTTGCCAGACTCACGCAGCACACTAGCGACATGTCGGATCGCACGAAGAAAATGCACGGGAATTTGGTGCAGGTGAGCTTATTGTTAGCTAGTCATCAGTCATCCAGGATGACTGATGACTATTATGCATTATAGAGTGCAGATCATGGCCATTTGAATTCGGATAACAAAGAATAATCATCAATTATATTTAAAATTCATAAAAAAACAGCTTTTCAGGCCCTAACCGTCCATGCCATGCTCCCTCCGATCACTTGCATCAGCGTAGTGATCTATATTGTTCTCTTCTTCAACATCTATCATCATGTAGCGCTGGAGAAAGCCATTTTCACGGTAAGCATTGAGATTAGGCAGCATGAATTTGGAATAGACGCCTGAATTAGGCAAGATATAAAATCAAATATTTCCAGTTCTCCGCCATACCACCGGCTGTCGGTGCTTTCTGCACAACCTACTACGTGGAGCCGTATAGGAGGTCAGAAATTAATTTTAATATTTTTAAACAAATAAACATATCTTTCTTACACAGATTCGTCTTCTGCCAGTCCAGTCGCGCACCTACCGCTTTCACAGCGTCGACGGTATCCGTCACTGTATCATCAGCACCCGCGAAATTGATGAGGGGACGGGCTAGAACGTTTTAGCCTATGCATATAAAAAGAAATATAATAAAAAGTCCAATTCGCAACAGAATTCAACCCATCGGATAAGATGAGGGGACGGGCTAGAACTTTTTAGTTCAAACATGCTTGGAAAGATTGTTGTAAAATAGATACTTGCATTCGTTTACTTTTACTTTTTTTCGGATTTACCTTGAAAATACGAAATACAAAGTTATTTGCTTCCGAGTGTGCGCATTGAGATAAATAATTTTTAACATGACGAGAATGTTTGAACACTCCTTCACGCAATATTTTTCTAACGACTAACGCCTAACAAACGCCGAACGAAAGGTCATCTTTATCGGTAGTTTTTTCAGGTCATCTTTATCGGTAATTTATCGAGATAACAATTAGATAGTGAAGACTATTTCATGAATCCTTTCCCGATACATTTCACCTCTTGAACAATTTTGGTAATCACTGATGTGAGAAAGTTCCGCCTTTGACCACGACTGAGTATATCTGAAACATTGATTTCTTCTTTCAAATTCATGTCGGCAAACAACAGGTAATGAGCGCGTTTATAGCACGTAAAATAAGGAGAATATTAAATTAATTTCACGCTTAAAAACTCACTTTCGGTGCTGTATGATATCTCATGAATGCTTCTATCAGTAGTGCAGTGTTATCCGGATGCCTATGAGAAACATGATCCCATGAATTAAGGAAAGAGCTCGGTTCAGTCGATGCAGTACAGCCTCCATTGTGCGTGAAATTTATCTGAATTTTTCGAAAATAAAATTTCCAGAGCATAACTCATGATGGTTTCCTGCATACAGGAAGTTTTTTTCTAATTAAATGGATACGCGAGTAAATAATTGCGAGAAGTCACGAAGATCTATAATCATTTGTCCTGTATACGGAATATTACTGATTCTAACACAAAAAGATGTGATCGTCTGTTGATCTTTGATGCCGACTCAGTATCTAATAATTATGATAATATTGAACATCAACCATCTCTCTATTTTGGAAGTTTGCAAAAGCATTCAATCAATCAACAAATACCTAACGTTCATATTTTCCACTTCCACCTGCGTTGCTATATGGACCGATATTCACCGGATGATAGAAATAATATATTTATGAATCATAATTTTGAAAGTGATCAATCATCAGAGTGCACAAAATGCAAGTTAAATATGGGAAAAGACTATTTTCGCTAATAAGAAGCAGAAACGAATGCTATCAAAATCGACAATCATTTTCGATGAAAATTAGACTCATTGATTCTTGTACATTCATTTATCTTAAAGAAGGAATCTCATCAACCGCGCGGGCCACTATGCATAGTGAGGAATGAGAGGGGCGCTCTCCTCATTCCGCACGTTTCCAGATCTTCGGGGTCACTTGCAACGTAGCAAAATGCTCATATCTCCGTTCAAACGAAAAATTGTGACTTGGGAGTTTCGAAAGCGTGATCGGGTAACAGTGACCCACCATCCCACATTAAGACCTCAGTTAGCAGATATTCATGGTATATCTCCTTTAATAGAATCCGCTCATTAACAGCGATCCCTGTTGACTAGTGACTAGGGCTGTCAGGGTGAAGATTCCGTCTCTCCATTCCGGGTGCGCTCTCGCTTCTGACCGGTGAGAGAGCACTCGGAATGAAGAGACGGATTCTTCACCCTGACAGCCTTATTAGTGACGTAGAGGTACTGAAAAGAGAAGACGGTAACTTATTGCGAAAACAATAATTAATCTGTCTCTCAGTCTGGCAGAATGGATGGAAAACTCATTTACATGGCGGAAATCATTTATATATTATTCTCTTCGTATTTCCTTCTTTGTATTTCCCCCTATTTCGAATGACGTTCGGGTAACAAATTTCTAGGATTTCGGGCTATGAGAACGGCTACTTACTATCTTTCGATTTCTTGATCTCAAGTATCACTTTCTTCTGAATCAACTAGTCTGTGGATACCGTACTACTGTAATGCTTTTTCCTGACGAACATTCACATGCAAGTTTTCTAATATCCATTACAATCGAAAGACTGCGAATCGTGGGTGTGGGAATAAAAAATATATTATTTACTGAGATCATTTTCCGCTGAGATTTAGACAGTAGGGATCATTGGTCTTTTTCTGAATCAATATGCTATTGGATGACATGTTAATAATAATAATAATAATTTATTCATGTCAGGCGTTAACGCTCAGATGAGGATAGGTCGGAATTCTTCATAGGTTGCATTCCACCAATGTACGCCTTTAGCTCGCGTTAGGTCGTCCCTCCAGCGTGTCCGAGGGTGGCTAGTCGGTCGTTTCGTGTGGTAGGGTGTGGTAGGGGATGCCATGTTGCAGCAATACTTTTCCTGACGTGCATTCCCACATGCATGATTGTTATCGAGCAAAGACTTTGAAAACTCATGGATGTGGGAATAAAATATTTTATTTAATAAGATTTATCAGTCGGCACCGTCTCTTCATGGACATTTCAATGGACATATTGGACGCAGCTTATCCGGCCATTCACGCCGCTACCTTAGTCATTGGCGTCGTCAATAATGTTTCCCTGCTTCTGGCAGCGTTTCTGAGGACTCCAAAGACCTTCAATGTAATTTTTTCTCTGTCGCGATAATAGTATGCGGCATCATACTTATTCAGAACTACTCAATCATGATTAAAATCGGAACACTCAACGATCTATTTGCCGTGCTCGGAGATTTCTTCACGAAGCACCGGTATTTGCATAATATGTTTATTTATTATGTTTATTTTTTATTATTTTAAATAATATTTTTCAGCCTCCTCGTCATACCCGGAAATCTGCTGTGCCTTTCTCTCGGCCCATGCTCTTTGATCTCACCTCGAGCCTGCTATTTGGTTTACTGCATGCAGATATGCTCGCTGATCTACGCATTGTATGTGATGACTGCGAGTTTCGCGTATCGGTGAGTTTTAACGAGCGGAGTCAGTGAAAATATTTAAATATTTAAGAGGCCTTCTCCGTAAAAATTCACCATTTCGACCCCTCTTCCGGACATCCGTCCAGGATTTTCGAGTCAGACCCTCATATTGCGGTCACAGGAGAGGGTCCACCCCTTGTTTACAAAACGACAGTAATTGACCTCCTTAACCTCTAACGCGGCGCGCCGCATGCGCGAAAAGGTCGAAAAGTGGCCAAAAACGCCTATTTCATATCTCGACTACCGAACAAGCTAGACTCAAAAATTTTTTTGCGTTACACTGGTGACCTCCTAACTACAAAATTCCAACAAAACAATTTGATCAACTTCGATTCATAAGGGCCGAATTCGACGTCATGGACCACATTTTTGAGAATATTACGACTCAGAGGAATTTCGGAAGGGTCCTACATAGTATAAATTGTGAAGCTATTGACCATGAGTAAGTTCCCCCACATTTGGAAGAAATCGGTTTTACTCCTACCGGGACTTTTTTATTCCGAACCTTGATCACTGCAATGACCAAAAATCAAAGGTTAAGCTAGGACCTCAAATTCACTTCTGTTGGAAGTAACAGCACTC
>LS485436.1:14224-37065 GCA_900490705.1 Pristionchus arcanus
TTATAAAATCAACGAACGGCTTCAACCTCCCAATGTTGTGGGAAATAGTACCCATGAGTGCTGTTACTTCCAACAGAAGTGAATTTGAGGTCCTAGCTTAACCTTTGATTTTTGGTCATTGCAGTGATCAAGGTTCGGAATAAAAAAGTCCCGGTAGGAGTAAAACCGATTTCTTCCAAATGTGGGGGAACTTACTCATGGTCAATAGCTTCACAATTTATACTATGTAGGACCCTTCCGAATTTCCTCTGAGTCGTGATATTCTCAAAAATGTGATCCATGACGTCGAATTCGGCCCTTATGAATCGAAGTTTATCAAATTGTTTTGTTGGAATTTTGTAGTTAGGAGGTCACCAGTGTAACACAAAAAGAATTTTGAGTCTAGCTTGTTCGGTAGTCGAGATATGAAATAGGTGTTTTTGGCCACTTTTCGACCTTTTCGCGCATGCGGCGCGCCGCGTTAGAGGTTAAGGAGGTCAATTACTGTCGTTTTGTAAACAAGGGGTGGACCCTCTCCTGTGACCGCAATATGAGGGTCTGACTCGAAAATCCTGGATGAATGTCCGGCCCATGCTAAATTTTTATGGAGAAGGTCTCTTAAAAGTTTATAAAATCGAATTCCTTCAAAATTGGTCATCATGTTCGCTCACAAGGTAGCTCAGCGCCAATAAAATTTAGCGATCTGAATGGTATCGATTTCCAAAAGCTACCGTAACCGCCTTTTTTAATTTGGTGGTCGTTCGATACGATTGAATATGTATAACCTATTATATTTACTTTTACACCTATTTACTTTGAAACATTTTTGCCTATGAATTTCATATAGTTACTTATAGTCTTGAATTTACTTCGCAAATGTATAGAAAAGTTAGCATGATTACAACTTCAAAAAAACGTTATTTTCAGATTGTGGATCCTTAACTTCAACACGCCAAGTTCTCGAAATGTGGCAATTGTTATGATCCTACTCTACATTCCACCGGCTACAATAGCGGTGAATTTTTTTCGAATACAGGAGAAACTGGGATTTCTGAAGCAACATACTTAGAGTGAAATATGCGCGATTTCTTGAAAAAAATATTATTATTTCAGTTTGCGTTCACATTCGCTCAAGCTGACGCAGAAGTTGTACAAAAGTTCCTGTTGGAAAATGCGCCATCGTATTTGAATGAGCCGGGAGCCCTCTCAGGTGAATATTGAATAACATATTCCATATTGACTGAATCAGAGGAAGAAAATCAGAGGAAAGAAAAAGTATATTTTCTATGCTAAGACAACTCTGCTTGTGGTGGGATAAGGAATGTCGTGCATGACAGATAAATCGGAATTCCGTAATCCACCATTTAGTGAATGTGGAATGAGGGCAATACAAATACGCATCAGGTCCTTCCGGAATGACGTTGCAGCTCATCCTCACTATCCTCTTCGTATGTCTCACTCCCGGGCCGCTCTATGCGCTTATCATGATTTTGAGGCATAAGGTGTTGATATTTGCTATCTCCGAACACCAACAAAAAACCAAGAAGAATCATAGAATAAATGGGTTCGACTCTCGCTAACAGGACTGAAATCCCTCAATTTTGTCCACAGTAATTTAGAAAAGCGTACTATTATAGGCATGTAATATAATATATAAATATATAAATTATTTTTAGATTCTCGCCAAACTCACCCTGCTCTCAGGCAGCATGTCGGACCGAACCAAGAAAATGCATGGGAATTTGGTGAAGGTGAGCTTCAGTCACCCAGAACAGATAGATACATGCTCGTTGCATTAATAAGAATAATTTATCTACGCCTGAGGAACGACGGCATTAATGGTGACATATAAACTGGTGGGGCTCTCCAGAGTTAGGGGAGTTTGGAAAGGTCGGCGATGTACATTACAACATTTTCTACAATAAGTACACATAGATAATCACCATTTGTTTATTGTTTGTTGATTTGTTGTTGTTATTGTTGCTTGTTTTTAGCATGTATAACATGTTTTTCGCAGGCCCTCACAATCCACGCGATGCTCCCTCCCATCACCTGCATTAGCGTGGTCATCTACATCATTCTCTTCTTCGACATCTACCATCATGTTGCACTGGAGAAGGCCATTTTCACTGTGCGTTCAGCATTCAATGACCCAATGGACCGAAACATCCAGTCGCACTACTGTAGGAAGTCGCTCTCTCTCTTTTCTGCCGCAGCTATCAGTTTCTCGTTTCTTCTACTATACAAAACCAAGCTTCTTTTTAATTCTAGCACAACACTTACATTGCTCGATATAACCTAGTGCTGACAAATCTGGCACCTATGTAAAGGACGTATGGTCACTGCCCGATAGGACATAATGCGCGAGGAGAGGACAGTCGAGTACGGGGGCTTAGCTCAGTTGTGGGGCTTAGCTCATTCCCCCAGCCTCCGTCAATCCCTTGGGTGCTCCCCTGGCATCCCTAAACGCCTCCAAAATTACTGTGCATGCTTGTATGTCAGTGCATGATTTGACCTGAATTTATTTCTTTGTAGCTAACAATAAATAAATACTCCCAGGTCGCATCCATACCACCCGCTGTCGCGGCACTCTGCACAACATACTATGTGGAGCCGTATCGGAGGTATTATGAGATGACTACTCCCAATTTTTTTTAAAATTTTACTACTCAATTTATTCATATTAATTAATTTTGTAGTGACTAGATCATGCGGTAAAGCAGGTCCTAATTGTATGAAAAGATTGGGCCCTCCGAACTGAATTGGCCTGTAATCGCTGGTCTAGCAGTGATATCCCGCCGGACGCACGTTCCTTGGTTAACGGATGACCCTTACGTTTTTATCATAATCTTGCGCAGATTCGTATTCTGCCATGCCGCTCGTTCGTCTCCCAAGACGTCCACCGACTCCGTTACTGGAGTTCAATCAGCATCGCAGCTACGATGAGGGGAGCAAAGCGAGAACGTTTTGATACAAATTTATAATATTCTAATTAAATTGAAATGAAAAAATCGGCTGTGGAGAATATATCATTTCCACGTGTGAGTCTGAGTCACTAGGGCATGTCTGCCGAATATCAACCAGTTTCTCAACGTCAACCTTTCCCATCGCCGTAGTCTATCAATTGAATAACTAATGCGTCAAATCGACTGTAAACAAACTTATAACATGAATAGCGATAAAGTATCGATATTTATCAGCAATTAATTAGTCGAGTACTTCGTAATTCCTTTAGCGAGACTCTTGACTTCATTTCTTGTGCTGGAACAATTCAGAAAACAATATTTTCGAGTGAAAGTTATGAAAAGGTGACTATGAAACTCACTGCTAAGCGCATTATCTGGCGCGATATTCTTTTGCGTAAGACGGAGTTAAAGAAGGAGGAAACCTCATGAGTCTCACCACGAAATCCCCGCGCGGTCAATATAGCAGTTTGAACTTTTTTCTTACCGTAATTTTTCGCCCATTTGAGGTGATTTCAAGACTTTTTGTTCTTTTTCTATTCTTTCCGTCAGTTTGGTCGTGTTTCGTTTTTTTTCTCTCAAATATTTGTGACGAATGAGTAGGAATACCTATTTTCCCCTTAGAGTACGCTTATATGCCAATATCGCTTTGAACTTTTACAATTTCGCCCGTTCTCCCCTTTTTCTAGGTTTCCATCTGTTTCTTGTTAGTGTTTATTTTTGAGGAAAATTTCACCTTTCTTGCGATCGGATTTGTTAGTAAAACAAAAATGGATCTTCAGGTTTCGTTGTATGCCGCGTTTCGTATGTTATTTGCATTGTTATCGATGGAAAACCTTTATAATCCTCCTTATTTGTAGAACATGGGAGCCTACAAGTACATGCAAGAGATCTGGCGCAAGAAGCAGTCGGAGGTCGCCAGATACCTCCAGCGTGTCCGCATGTGGCAATACAGACAGCTCACCGTGTGAACAGGCCTACCCGTCCCGAGAAGGCACGCCGCCTCGGATTCCGCTCAAAGCAGGGTAAGTGTTGTTTTTTGTGTTATTTCTTTTGCGTTTTGACAATATTAAATGACTTCCTCTATGGCCTTCATTTTCAATTAAACGCGAGACTGATTTTTGGACGCATTTCGCTAGCACCGTGTGTGTATGGCCGGCGTTTGATAGTAGACCGTGCAACATAGTTTGTCTTTCCAGGATTCGTTGTGTACCGCGTCCGCGTTCGCCGTGGAGGTCGCAAGCGCCCGATCACCAAGGGCAGGACTGCACAAGACTCATGGAGTCAACGGGCTGAAGAACGTCCGATGCCATCAGGCTGTCGGCGAGGTATGCATTATTTCGTCATTAATTTTCTCGGATTGAATAGCTGGAAAATTGTTCTCAAAAGAGCGAAATTGATTCGATTTGGATTTTAGCGAAATTGATTCGATTTGGAGTTTGATTACGTGTGTTTAAAGGGACGTGTTGGAAAGCGCTGTGGAGCCCTCCGCGTGCTCTCTTCTTACTGGATCGCCGAGGATTCGACCAACAAATTCTACGAGGTCGTCCTTGTTGACCCCCAGCACAAGGTATATATTTTTTTACAATAATTGTGGGCGGAGGTGATACGGCGATAATTTATTTGTATATATTGGTTTATTTACCTTTGCTGTGACTAGTACTCTTTTATCCATGTTTGGGAACCTCTACTTGATCACTCATTCTTTATCTATTACAACTAGGGGAATTTCGATATTTTCTCGGCGACATTTTCTGGCGCAATAAATTGGATTAGTGAGAGAGAGGGGAGACTAATCCAATCAGTGAGAGTCGAATTCATTAGTCATTCTTCACTCGCAAAGCGACCGCGAGCGGCCTTCGGCCGCTCGTTGGAGGTACAATTAGACGCTTCTCACTCATCGATGTTCACAATCCTTGATAATTTCTTTATCATTTTTTTCCTAAAACAATCATGAACGATTCTACTTGGCCTTAGTGAATATAGGCTAATATTGAATCATTAATCGAATAACGAAGATAAACACCAATTTGATAATTTGCAAACTAAGTTTGAAAATTTTTTTTTTTGAAAAAAAAAAATTTGAAAACTAAGCTCCCAATTCCATCCACTCCTCCAATCATTAGCGACAATTCGCGCAATCCCTTTTCAAGTGCCATCACCTGCCATTTTTTGTGATTTTTCATACGTAATAATTGTGGAACGCATACCTCCATTTTACCACTGCATCCGGTTTCTGATTTGTGAACGATTACGTGGTGAAGCACCTCTGAGGTTTCAGCGTTGAGAATAAAATATCGACACCATGCGGCTGAATAGCCTCTGCTATCGAAACACCCGTCTCCCGATAGGTGAATCTTCTCACCCTGAATATTAGTATTGGTGTCAAATTGATCAATTCAGTTCATGCACCTGTTCAATTCTTGCCCGTAGTGCATCAATGATTGTTCCTTGAACCTTGCAGAATTCCCTATCGATCGCAGGGGTAACATAGATCTTCTTTATCTTGTGGAATGTCGTAGTTGACAGAGAATGAATGCCGCTCATGAGCATGATCTGACGCAGCTTCTGTAATATTATCGTTGAGATATCTAGATTGCAAAAAGAAATGATCCATCAACATAATTTTTAGTTAGAATAAATTAATTATGTGAAACGCAGAACTCACAGTTCCTCCTGTTGCTGTGAGTACGGTTCCGGTCACGACATCTACATTGATCTTGGGGAGTCGCTCTTTACCAGATGGATTGGCTGTGTGAAGAGGCTTACTGTTCTCCCATGGGGACCTCATTCCACATAGATTGCACTCCCTCGTGCATGTGAATCCCAACCCATTCATTCGAAAAGATAGGCTGTTTTTTCCCTTCCTGCACACTGTGCACTGTCTCAGGAGGTCCATCAAGGACTCCTTCGACACTAGAAGGTATTCGCTATCGGGCTCATTTTGGGTTGTAGGTGGAGGAGGGGTGTACATGTGGTCATCATCCACATCCTGATTCTGAAAGTACTTGCATGAATTTAATATTAGAACAATCGAAAAATAATCGATAATATTTTATGCATACCATTACAGGTCGGATCGGCAGACGAGGCCGTCGGACGGGCGTCGTCGAGGATGGTGATGAGGGGAAGAAGACACCGGCAGACCAAGGAGGAGTCAAGATTGAGTGTGAAGGAAGAATGGATGGAGAGAGTACGGTAGATTGTTCCTGTAATATATCGTTATGTGATTGTGTAAATATTGTAAATAAATTAAATAATTAAATTTCAATTATCGTAATATTTTCACCTTGTAGAATGGCACAGCCGTCGATTTGAGAACCTTCGTATTGGGAGCAGGAAAGGTGTAGTCGGAATCCTTGAAGTGGCTCTCGCACAAATAGGGAGGATTACTTGCGTTTAGCCGATCGCATAGTTCTTTCTCTTCTTGAGGGGTAGTGCACAAAGCGCTGACCCACTCATTCCTCTTCAAGCTATTCCCAGCGAACCGATGCATCTTAGTGCGAAGTGTGCGTTGTAAGCACACCACACACGTTCGATACATCTGAGATATAGGATAACGGAACATAATGGAATACTGACAGGTAGATCATGCATGAATGTTACATCGCTCACTGGATCAAATACAATTTATATAGATCAACTTCTTATCTTTATTCGTGTTTAATCAACAATTTCTGATGGCTTGAATCCGGTGTATGTAGTACTCGGCCATTTGGCTCTAACAGCTTTGATTACGCAGGCCGGCAGTCGGATCCGTATTCCTCTACCGAGAGGTCCCATCAGGTAGGCTACAATAACGCGGTAGCACGCATGTCGTTTCGCTCTGAAGGCATTGACTTAATGAAAAATACATGTTTGATTACTTCATTGAACGTTATCACTCATTCTGGTATGAGAGAATTCAGGTCGAAAAAAGGATCCGAACGTATTGAACTATTTTGCCTTTCAAAGAAATAAACTAGCGTAATTGTAGGATACGATCCTAGTTTTAGTCCAGTAAGGTAACAATAATGGGAAATTTGTACAAAATTACTCACCGATTCACGTCCTGATCTACGGCTCCACACTGGTAGTTGTGGAGAGCGAATGCAGCTTCCGTTGCCTGATAAAATATAATAGGAGTATAATCAATAGAGATGGTATCATTAGAGACTTACCGTATCGGAGAGGAGGAAGGCTGTGAAGAGCGTGTTGAGAGTAATGCATGGACAGTCTTCCTCCTTCAGCTTCGACTTCAGTCCATCACGGAGAAGTTGCCCTTTCTTCTTGAGTGGAAGCGAGAAGAGAGACTTACAACAGTAGTCGTACGGTTCGAGTTGGTCACGAGGAGGACAGCATGTGCATGAGCATGTAGCTGCCTCTTCATGATCAACCCGAGCAGAGAACAACTCGTTGTCCTTCGCCTCCTTCTCGTTCATCTTCGCAAGGAAGTTCTTCATCAGAATAGGGTCAGGAAGGTGATCCATACTGTCAAGGGTAAAGATTTCAATTAAAAATACGTAATAAATGAAAATAACAATAAAAAAGTATTAATAAAATGAAAAAAAATGTTCGTGACCATCTGTTGAAACGGGCTTACTCATGTGAAATGCGTCGTACTTTGCAGCGAAGGCGCATTTCAAAAACACATCTTTTTGAGACCCCCAAATTCAGTGAAAGAAAGGAGTAAACCGTCTGTATCACCTTTCCAAGCCATGTATACAATCTCTATCATCCCACCACCGTCAGCCTTCGTGGTGTAGTGGTAAGGTGACAGACCTGAGCTCCAACTGTCCCTAGTTCGGATCCCGGGCATGGAAAATGTTTCTTGCCGGTCCTCTCTTCTCCTCTTTTTTTCGCTATCCTCCTCCAATAAATCAATATCAGGTTGAAACCTACAGTATACATAATTTCCCCTGCGCGGAGCGCAAAACTTTGAAAATCCGCAGCTGTTTTCAAATGAATTTTTGCAACTTCGCATAAACTGATATCTGATCGTTGAACCACTCCCTATCGATCCACATGTTTCGTTTATGTGATCAAATATTGGGTTTACTCCTTCTTTAACGAGAGCAGAAGGATGTTGTGCACGATGGGATGCAGATACATTACAGAGAACGCTGATAGACACACTTCTGAAATGATGTTGTTCTGATTAAATACTTTATTGTTAGTCATCGCCGTGTCATATCAAATGATTGGCATGATTAAATTTAATATTTAAAGAAAAAGAAAAAAAATGAAAGAAAGTGGTGTTCATTCCCACGTGCTGCCTCAATGAAAAAAATGCAATTTTAAATATAAAAAAATACCAAATGATACGAGCCCATCTACTGCGAATGCACTGAACATTACCGCTGCAGGAATAACCATCATTATTAGCGAAGTGAGTAATTGAAATGAACAATTACTCATTTTTCCATAGTTATTTGCCAATTTCACCTGCAAAAACATTTAACTTGTGAATGGATCTTTTCGAGGGATGACTTTCTCTTATTATTATGTATTCAAACTATGCCGGCTTTAAGATCAATTATCAGACCGGTAGTTCTCAAAGGAAAACAATTCCCAGTACTCGCCACTCGTACATCTACGAACGTCTTGATTACTTCACTCGCGTATTCTATGAACATTCAATCTCGTTAGCGTTTACCTCTAGTAATTTTCACTATTCTTTTCGTCATGTTTACACCTGGACCAGCGTATGCACTGATCATGACATTTCGATACAAGGTTTGCACTGCAAAATTTAAAAATTTCATCAAAAACTTGTTCAATTTATGATTGAAAGATACGAAAAAATGAGAACCTTTAGTCGATCTTTTTAAATTATTTCAAAGCTCTGTCTGCACTCTGCGTACAAGTCGGAGCAAACGAGGAAAATGCAAAGCAACTTGGTGCAGGTGATCTTTTTTTAATTTAGATTTTTTAAAGTTTTCTAAATTCAGGCCCTAACCGTCCATTGAATGCTTCCTCCTATCACCCTTTTGGCTGTTGCAATGTATCCCATTATATACTTTAACATATATCGGCACGCCGTACTGGAGAAAGCCATGCTTACCGTGTGGTATTTGTTTTTTTAAACATTTTTTATGTAAAATATTCTCAGATCGCGGTTATATCTACTGCGCTCAGCTCACTGCGCACCATCTACTATGTAGAACCTTACAGAGAGTAAGTAGTTATCGAAAACGTAATCGATAACATTGACAATACGTATAAAAAGAATCAAAGAACTATTTAAAAAAGAGGTTACCGCAATTTTTTTAAATGCGAAACTATGCTAGTCATCCACGGAGATGCGTGAGCAATATTTAGCATTCATTAAAATTTATTTAATTTATTTTTGTTATTTCCAGATTTGTTCTCTGCCAATCCACCCGCACGAGGTTATTTGCTCCTTCGAGTGCATCGGTAAACAATTTGCGAGTTTTTTTACAATTGTTAAAAATGTTTCAGGAAGGGCATTGATATTTTTTAACATATTTTTTCCGCTTTTCTGATGCTTTGTGCAAAATATGGCGGCTGTTGAGTATCACTGTTCGGTCAGTCATTGTAATAGGAAAAATTCCCAGCACATAATTGCCACACGTACATCTATGAACAATGTGCATACTAGGGTTGATCGATCGGCTTTCGGAGTGATCTAAATTGCCTCGTTCCGGAATTGATTCAATTTATGCTCGGAATGAGTGTCCGAGCCGTTCCGAAGTGAGGGGATAATTGAATCAAAAGTTTGGAATTCCGCCATTCCGTTCCGAACTATCAACCCTAGTGTTTACTGCATTCACTTATTCTATGAACGTTCAAACTCGTAAGATACAACGAATGGCTGCGAGTGGTCATGAGAAAAGAAGGCGTTGTTTCAAAAGTTATTCGAAATCACTGTTCAGTCACAATTATAGTTTCCATCCACGATTCTTCAGTGAGTTTTTTTTCCTGTTTTATAAGTTTCATTATCTCATTAATTTGTATTACAGTAATGGAAGCAGCCTTTCCCACCATACACTCCATAATTTTTGTCATTGGTCTTTCGAGCAATATCTGTTTGTTACTGGCATCCTTCCTTCGAACTCCGCGAGTGTTGATCGTTAGTTTCAAATTTTTCTGCTCTTTTTTTGTTCACCAACTCGATCAATGTGCGTAAACGATCAGCTTTTTAAACCAAAGAATAAAAAAAATAATCTGAACCCTGTGATCTTTGATCTTTCTAGAACTACTCAATCATGATCAAAGTCGGCTCTCTGAACGATCTTATCGCGGTTTTCTGCGATTTCTTTACAATGCAACGGTAAATGTTGCCTAATTTTTGAAATAAAGTCCCTATTTAGGTTACTCGTTCGCCCGGGTAACCTAATCTACCTGTCCATGGGACCGTGTAGCTGTATTTCTGCTCGGGTCTGCTATTTGGCATACTGTATGCAGCTTTGCACGCTAATCTACTCCTTTTACGTCATGACCGCGAGTTTTGCGTATCGGTGAGAATTGTTACACTAGCCGCCATAATTATATAACATCGCGTTTTTCGACCATAACTTCTTTTTAAGTCAATCAATCTTGATGACTTTTTGGTTGTGAAAGTATTTCACGATTCTATACGCAATTTCTGGTCATTTTACAGAAACTTCAAATCGGAAGGTAGTGCACTGGGAATCACTGCTTTTTCAGAAAGTGTTATATTTCAAAAATGAGGTGGGCAAAAATCGCGTTTCAAAATTGAACATATGAAAATATATTGAAGTGAAAGAACCACTTCGTCGCTACAGAACCCACTCTTCAGTTAAATTCATGGTCCATTTCTCGATAAGTTACAGCCTGACAAACTAAGGTCACTTTTTGTACATTTTCGACTGTAGCTCTCTTTCTAGTTGAGCAATCAAGTTCAAATTTGGCCGGTAACATCATCTAATGATTCCAAAACATTTCTGGTGATTTGGCTTTGATAGGCCATCAATTCGCGACAATAGTCATTTTCAGTATATGTTTGGTGAAGAGCGGTAGCTGTCCAAATTTCAAGTTTACATTCTCCAATACATGTAGCAACTTTCTGCGAAGTTTGGTAAAAAATGTGCAAAGCGTTGCGAAGTTACATGTCTTTGAATTGAAGCGAAAAGGCTAAAATGTGCTATTTTTGGCCAAAAACGTCGCTTTTTCGCGAAAATTGTCAGATTTGAGGTATCACAGTTATGCGAAATGAAGAGACATATTCTCTAAACTTCGCAAAAAGTTGCTAGGTGTATTGGAGAATGTAAACTTGAAATTTGGACACCGGCAAAAATTCGACTCGAGAGCTACCGCTCTTCACCAAACACATACTGAAAATGACTATTATCGCGAATTGATGGCCTATCAAAGCCAAATCACCAGATATGTGTTGGGATCATTAAATGATGTTACCGGCCAAATTTGAACATGATTGCTCAACTTGAAAGAGAGCTACAGTCGAAAATGTACAAAAAGTGACCTTGCTTTGTCAGGCTGTAACTTATCGAGAAATGGACCATGAATTTAACTGAAGAGTGGGTTCTGTAGCGACGAAGTGGTTCTTTCACTACAATATATTTTCATATGTTCAATTTTGAAACGCGATTTTTGCCCACCTCATTTTTGAAATATAACACTTTCTGAAAAAGCAGTGATTCCCAGTGCACTACCTTCCGATTTGAAGTTTCTGTAAAATGACCAGAAATTACGTATAGAATCGTGAAATACTTTTACAGCCAAAAATTCATCAAGATTGATTGACTTAAAAAGAAGTTATGGTCGAAAAACGCGATGTTATATAATTATGGCGGCTAGTGTAACGATCAATTTAAAATTTTAAAAATAGTTCTTTAACATAAACACTTAACTGAAGTAGGCGAATCTTAGGCAATAAACAAATACTATTTTATTATTATTATTATTATTATTATTATTATATTATTATTTACAGCTTGTGGATTCTCAATCGACCCTCACCAAGCGACAGAAATGTCCTACTCATACTGATTGCACTCTACGTAGCGCCGGCGATTGTTGGGGTATGATTTCGAGACGATAATGATTTGATTTTAGATTTAAAAAAAAACGAGAAAACCGGTAAAGGTGATCAAAACTATTAACATTCTTCAAATTTGATATTTTGATTTCCTTGTACAAATTCTCAAAACATATGAAATTTGAGGTTATTGTTGAAAAAATAGTGATTTCCGTTAGATATCTTATATTTTCTGCGCATATTCAAGATAAAAGCAAGCTCCATGATACTTGCTGAGAAATACCTTGTTCGGGTAAACAACCTGGGAGTAAGAACTTGATCAACAAAAAAGCAAAGATGATAAATCAAAAATTGAGATAAATGGTGAAACGCAATTGATATGCAGCAAAAATCTTGGTAAAAATAAGAAATCGAATGGTAAAATAATTTTTATAAAATGGTTTCACGATCTTCCTTTACAGTCCGCATTCACTTTTGCCCAAGCGGACTTCGAAGTCGTCAGAGAATTCGTAATAATTACTGAGCCATCCTTTCTCTCGGAGCCCGGAGCAATTACAGGTTCTGAATTTGCCCATTTTTTTTGTCCATCCACACCCATTGTTTGGGTCTCTTCATATTCAGTGTAATCGTAATTTTTTCTCATTTTGCGCTACAAAAATGCGTGTCATTGTCAGGTCACTCTGGGATGACTCCTCATCTCATGTTCACCATTCTATTCGCGATGTTCACCCCAGGCCCTGCATACACTTTAATTATGATTTTTCGACACAAGGTTCGGATTGCCAACTTTTTTTTTAAATTATAAATAAACGTTGAACATGTAGATAAACAAAATCATTCACAACATGAAAAATTTAAAGATACTTTGAAATAAATTTGAAAAGTAGATAATTCTAGATCATTGCTAAACTCCGTCAGCACTCTTCTAAAATGTCGGAGCGTACGAGGAAAATGCACAGCAACTTGGTCCAGGTTTAATTATTTTCTTATTACACCTGCCATGGAAATCTTCCAACTGTTCTATTATAGCATAGTAGAAATATGGATAGTTGGTCTTCGATACATAAATTTTTTAAAATAAACCAGACAGGGCCGCGCACCTACGGCGCCCGCTTCATTTCGAACATTCTAAAAGATTCTGGGACTTGGACGTGGGGGGGAAGTGGTGAGGGGTTGATGCCCGACGTGTTTACACTTGTTTGAGGCTTGTTTACGTGCCTACGTGACTTTTGGAAGCGAACAAACACGCAGAGATCTGTGCTTTATATAGAAGTAATGATTTCAGGCCCTTACAGTCCACGCAATGCTTCCTCCCATCTCACTGCTTGCCGTAGTTATGTATCCCATTATGTTCTTTGACATTTATCGACACGCGGTACTCGAGCGATCAATCTTTACGGTATGGAAATTGTATTTCCTTTATTTTATTTTTTTCAAATAAATTATCGTTTTTTTCCAGATTACGGCTATTCCAACCGCGATAAGCTCACTGTGCACTATCTACTATGTGGAGCCGTACAGACAGTGAGTAATTATTTGCATTATCGAGAGATTATTTTCCATTCCACTCGTAGCTGATCTTTTACAAACGTTCGAGGGGCGGAGTTAGGGAAGAGGCCGGGAGGAGGCGGTAGATCAAGTGTCCTCCTCCCCCCATCCTCCCCTCTTCCTCTCTTCTAGACAATCGATAGCTCGCTAACCAGCACATTTCATTTGCTGAGCATTTCAAACGCACGATATCAATAACGATCTTTGTAAAGAAGGCGTAGTGAAAATACTCCGATATTTTATATTTTAAAAAAATGGGAAACGTCCTAGGTAATTTTTATATCTATTTTTTCCAGATTTGTCCTCTGTCAAGCGACTCGTTTGAGTGCCTTTTCCTCTTCGAGTACAGCGGTATCGAAATTCCAATAGATTTATAAATGGGCTAGTTAATTTCAGGAGGGTCAGCGAACAAAAATGCCTGCTCATATTGAACTACACTAATTATTATTCGGGACATTTTTTCGCCAAATTGTGCTCTATTTGCCTTTTGTTATTCGCAATTGCCCGATTGTAATGAATAAATATTTTGAAAAGTTCACAACGCTCTAATTACAATTTTTCATTTACAATTTTTGAGTCCGAGATGGTTGGACGATACTAGCCTTGTTAGCGCAAATCAACGCAATCAATCTAAGCAAACAAAGCAAATTGAGAATGCATGGTCGAGCGACATTGACGCTCGATAGTATGTATTCAGGAGGGTCAAAAGAAGTCGGTTCAGCTTACATTGCATTAACAATTGCTGCCAGAGACTGGAAAAGGACTTTGATCTCTTTTTCAAAATTGTGTTGCCCACTCATTTGTCGCTATTGTTTTCATAAAATTATGGTCGCTTCATGACGTAATAGTTCGTTCCGTCTCCCTTGGAGCTGAATAGGCTCATTATCGTGTTATCTGTTAGTGGAATCATGACCGTACACAGAATAATGACCAACAACATGCTGAACAATATTCCATTCATTCTCTTGCCCGTCTGTGACGTTTCAGCTTTGCTTTTTTTGCCTATTCTTCAGCATTAAGCAACTAATAAAAGTGGTTGGAAATATTCTGGCGTGAAATAAGGCTATCGGTCATTCCCTTCTTCTGAACAGTTCGTAGTTTTCATCGTAGTCGATGCGATTAAAATGGACGTGAAGTTAGGACAAATGCTCGCAATTTCGAACTCTACTGACGATGACGACATGAGACGTGTTTACGATTTCTCTAAATAGAAGATTGCGGGGTTCTCCCAGTTTTTCAGGCTTATAATTTACTTGATGTACCTAATCAGTGAACCTCGTTCTCTTGCTGTATCACGTTTGTTTCTGCGAAATCTTCGGGACAAAATACGCGTTTTTGATTGCAATTCTTTTGAAAATGTATTAAGTCATCAAGGAGAACAACTCCTGTGGATAAATGCAATTCCTCCACTGTCGTATCCTGTTGTTGTAATCTAGAGCAAATCAATTTGCTGACATCATTGTGCTGGATTAATTGATGCATTTCCTTTTATTACACCTTTTCCAAAAGAAGTCAGCTGCAAAATCAATTAATTGGATATTGCAATAGGGAAGTCATTCCTAATAAGCAGTTGCGTAGTGTTTTCGTCCTTTTTTCGCACCTCTGCTCACTTATTGTAACTGATCTCTATTAAATTCGTGAGCGCGAAGACTCTGTTCGCTTTTCATTATGTCCTGGATCTTATAACTAATGTGATTGAAGCTCTTTTAATTGACTTATTTGAAGCTCTTTTACTTGACTAATTACTTCCTTGATATATATATTTTTTGAACGACAATACTGATATTTTGTGAAGTACCACCATCTTAAAATAGGATAAGAGAAGGGGTTTCCCTGTATCCTAGCGCTTACTTTCTTCCAAACAACGTAATTGTCTATAAATTCCATGAATACTTGTGCGGCCATTACTTGTAATGTGATGTGTTGACGAGTTTCCATGCAAGCAAGCCAGTATCATGTTGCATAACATATTCGCAAACTCATTATTCGGAAAACATTTCCTCATTTGCATTTTCAGCCAGCTGTTGACATCTGTCACTTTATGCTTATCACCGATTATGTTCAGCAAATACTGCACACTATTTTCACGTTTATTGTTTGTCTTGACAATTGGGCGTTTCCTGAATGCGAATGAGTATCATGTAATGACAGATTATTCTGCACAGGTGGTGCGTTAGATACCTGTGTGCAAATACCGAATATGCAATAAACCAGAGTCACTTCAAAAACAATAATTCTGCTTCTGTACACACCGTCATTGTTAAGCTGTTACATAAACTCAATGTGTGTTTGCAATAAATTACATATTAGATAGCCTCTTGCGCAAATGATACTTATTCTTCTCACGTATTCATTTTTGCTCATTGTGATATGGATACCGTGTTACCAGCTTCAGCATTTTTAAGTATCTTGATGAGAAAATAATACGTATTCTTCCCACGTATTCTTCTTTAATGATTTGTCAGCATGCGATACATCACGATGGCAAGTAACCATGTTAGACTCCTCAATCGCTTAGCTCATTCGCCCCTGTGGGACCACGATAATTGCCATTTATTTCTAGAGTATTTCCGATTCGAATTTAAATGGTACTATAAACTGTCTGCAATCATACTTCCGTTTGAGATCGTGATATAACTGTCCATTTCATGATAATTAAGGCACATGGAAGCTTTCCTCGACGTCCTAAACGATGCATTCCCAATCATTCACACGGTTATTTTCGCCATTGGAGTTCTCAGTAACGGCGGACTAATTGCCGCTTCACTGAAGAGAACTCCACGTTCACTACAGGTATGCTATAGGAACTTCAAATTACGATATCTCATCGATTAGCATAATCTCTCGTGTACAGATTTTTTATATGAAACTGCCGTGAAAACACGAATTCCAAAACCTGGAAACCCAAATTTACTCGAATATTTGCAGGTTTATGCAATAATGATCACCATCGGTGCGTGCAATGACCTCGTCTCGGTCTGCACGGATTTCTTCACGCAACAACGGTAACTTTCACAATATTCAAGCCTAAGGCTATCCCATGACGACCTTACTTGGGTTACAAGTTCGATACCGGCAATACCGCAATCACTCGCGCCAGAAAGTTAGAGTATTTGAACGTAAAAGTGAGACAGCAATGAAGGATGCAATATTATAAAAATGCGATATTGAAGATACTTTACTACGTCACAGTAAAACCGATTCGTTTCCAGTATGCTAGTAGCATAAAAGGCCGGCTACAATGTTATGGTCTCACTAAAACCCAGTTACAGTATGTTGGTGGTGCCCGGAAACCTCCTGTACCTATCCCTCGGCCCTTGCAATCGTATCTCGCCTCGTGCCTGCTATCTGGGATACTGTCTGCAGTTGTGCACTTTAGCATACTCGTTCTTCATTATGGTCGGCAGTTTCGGATATCGGTAAGAACTTTCATCAAATTCATAATAATAAGTCAACGAGTGTATTACAAAGTAATTTACTAGTCACTGGCCTAGCAGTGGGCTCCCGCAGGACTTCGTGTGCCTTGAGTACGGGGTGAACCTTTACCTTTTATTTACCTCCCGGGATTGCATGGTGAAAAAGGAAACTGCCAACCGCAAGTTTAGAAATAATTACAGACTGTGGATCCTCCATCACGAAGCGCCCTCGCGCAAGAAGATGTACATCCTAATGGCAATACTTTTCATTGTACCTGGTGGCGTTGGGGTATGTGTATAATTTTTTTAGACTCGTTGCCATTCATTGAAGCATTTCGAAATTCTGATCTTTGTGCAATCTGTGAAACATACTTTAACTATTATACGTGTGCTTTGACGTTCACTTTTTTCCATCTTCCTTAGCGCAAAGTGATTCCACTTGTAAAATGTGTGCTATTCCAGTCCACTTTCACTCTCGCGCAAGCCGACGACTCGGTCGTTCGCGCCTTTCTCCTAAAGAGCGCCCCCAATTATCTGCTCGAGAAGGGCGCACTGACAGGTTGTTTTCGAAAACAACAACAATAACAATAACAATACCCTCAGGTCACTCTGGATTCACTCCACATCTGATCTTCACTATTCTGATCATGATCGGCGCCCCGTGGCCCCTGTACATTGTGATTCTCGGGTTCCGATACAAGGTAATATCTTTGATCTCTGAGAAGGAGAAAGATTAAAGATCACATTTTTAGATCCTTTGCAAGCTGCGCCGCTTCTCGATGGAAATGTCCGAGCGCACGCGAAGTATGCACCGAAACCTCGTGAGGGTGAGATACGTTTCAGAATGGTCATTAGAGCCAAATCGAACACTGAATCTTGGTTTGGCGATGTCTCCCATTGAAATAAATAATAATTAAAAAATATTTTTAAATATTTGTCTCCAGGCCCTAACCATCCACGCCATGCTCCCACCCATCTACTTTATCGGTGTCGGACTGTATCTCGTTCTGTATTTTGACATCTATCGCCACGCTGCCCTCGAGAAGGCCATCTATACGGTAGGCGCCGATCGTCAATCCACTACTGACTGTTTTTCTAAGGTTAACGCGCTCCCGACCGCCTTCGCCGCGTTCTGCACGATTTACTATGTGGAACCTTATAGGCGGTGAGCATTGAGTTAAAAACACAGACATCAAAAAAACAGCTCAGATGTGCATACGTTTCATATTTCTAACTCAGGAAAGCATCTCTATTTGCAGATTTCTCTCATTCAACACTAACTTCTCCTCCCCGAAGATTTCCATCTCCGTAACGCAATCCTTCACTGTTGTAACGAGCCAAGTGCCCTTCCCGCAGAGGAAAACCTCTCAAAAGGATGTGCATTTGGAACTTCATTAGATGTTCATATTCGCTTACCAAATTGAACTGCAAATTTTTTTCACTTTATCAACCAAAAAAAAACTATTTTTATTAATTTGAGGGCCTGTTCATTATCATCACTGTTGTAACGTGTCCGGTGCCCTTCCAGCAGAGAAAGACCTCCCAAAAGGATGTGCATTTGGAACTTCATTGATCATTGTTGATTTGTACACTCTTACTGGTCCCATTGTCCTCTGTGTGAAATCATATTTTTAAAAAGCTTTATATTTACATCCTTTTTCATTTGAAGTCATGCATGACAATCAATTGAAAGTATCTGAGTACTGGTGATCAAATCAAATTATCAATAAATCAATAAATACGCAGTCAAAATCGCGTTGTTGCCCAATCCTTGCTCAACTGCGTGAAATGTATGCTCATCTCGTCCCGATGGACGGTTGTCGTCGTGATGCTTCTGGAATGTTTATTGATTTTTTTAAGAAATCTGTATCTGGATTCACCATCTCAACGGTTTCACATCGCCTTATTACTGACTGCTGAAGCATACTTGAAACTGCGATTTCAAAAAATAAATAAATAAATAAACTAACGCAATCGAGCTCTCGCGCTCCCTTCCTCGGCACTTGTACAGCTCGTCAAAGACGGTGATTGAGCGGAGACCCTAAAGAAAATTTTCTCGAAAAATGGTCTATTTGAGTTGTTTTTTTTCGAAAAAGAAGTGGCCGTTTAATCATGAATGAGAAGATAAAGACTCTACCATCCGGCCTATTCCTCTCATAGACAGAAAATAACGATTTGATTTGATTTGATTTGATAAAATGATTACTCAAAATTCACCTTTTCGAATCGCCTATCAGCCGTGAGCAAACGAACGATAAGCGAAGCGGTGAAACTGAAATAAATAATTCAGTAAATAATACTGATAATTTGCATTTGTAATTCATCAATTCCGTCAATGTCAGGTGAAATCATGCAGATGTTTCTCTAATCTCATGCAGGTGAAAATTGCATGAGATGAGTAATGGTGAACAGAACTTCGTATGAGGCAAGGAGGAAATTGGTTGAAAAATGAGGAAATTTTGAAATATGTTTCACGGGCCTAGTGTGTTCCGATGCATAGATTTGAATTTAACTTTTCTCTCGTATTCGTATTGAAAAACAATAACTCACAATGAAACAGCAAGGTCGAACAGCGCCTTGAAGAGACACTGAAGAAAGCGTTGCTTGACGATGAGGGAGAGCTTTTAAAAAAGTTGTTTTTCAAGTAATTCAAGTAATCTAAAAAAATAAAATATAAATTTTTACTGTAAAGAAACTGAAGGGCGGAAAGTAGATGAAGGGAGTCATTAGGACGAGTTTGCTGAGGTGCTGAAAAAAGGGTTTCTTACTAAAACATAATTTTCATAAATATATTTTCCACTATAGCAAAATAGCAAAAATAATAGCAAAATAAAAATATTCCCGTTCAAATTGGATCTGTTTCTAATATTGTTTGAAAGCTCACTTTCATCACCACCAAATTCTCCCTGATCTGGTAGCTCCTGTTGACGTTGTAGTTATTGGTGGCTAATCGGACCTGGCACTTTAAAGTATTTTTTATCATACAAATGATATCAAAAATGATATGGGGAATAGTAGGGTTGCAAGTTCGAGATCAATACTCAAGCGCCAGTGTGCGAGAGTATTGATCTCGCAAGTGCGAGACTCCCGATCTCGGTCTCGAACTTGCAACCCTAGGGAATAGGGAAAAATGATATTGATAAATACTAAAACAATATTAGAGAGCGTGATCACCTTGTATCGCCCGAGCAACTTGTGATTTAGTAAGTAGACAAGGGTAAAAGCCTGAAAAGTCTAAGATCCTCACCAATTCTGAACTTTCAACAACATACATAAGTCAAATCTGTTCTAGAGCAGGTGCAACGCTTTCGTCACTAAACTAGCAACTTCGTTAATATGCGAACTTTTGAAAATGTCATTGCCAATCCGGCAAGGTACGTCAACTACAAACATAGTTAATCTCACTTACCAGCCAGCCAAATACGGCGACGATAGATTGAAGGGAGAAGTGGGCTACTAGAGTGGTGTATTCTGAATACTCAATATTTTTGCTATTTTCCTCTTTCTCCGCTGAAAAAAAAATCTCGATAACAAAAAGAAATTTTTTTTAATTCTCAACGATTTATCTCAGCAAATTGGGAATTGAATTGGCATAGTGAAAACAACTTACTGAAGATGATGGCGGTTGAAGAGCCGAGGGTAAACAACTCCGCACAAATAAGCAGAAAAATAACGACGAGATAGGAGGAGGCTGTCTGTTTTTCGTATCTTAAAATGCATTTTGTAGTTATAAATTAAAGTATTTTAATTTAAAAAAAATATTACCGAGCCCACGCAAACGTCGCCACTAATCGATCGATCGCGAGCATGTTTACTCTTTAATTCCATAATAATAATAATAAATTGATAATAATAATAATAATTACAATGTGGAGGGGTATGTGAAAGTGAATTCTCTGACAACGCTCGCGAACACGAGTTGGTAGAGCACTTCTGAAATATTTATCAATGAATTTCGGTATCTACTGCTTATCCATTTGCTTTTTTGCGTCTTAGGATAGCTGTACTATCCGAAGACTCTAATAGTATCAAAATTTCAAATTTCATTCCTCTGATTCTTTGATCAGAATCAATGGTCTGTCCATACTGCTTACATACTGCATCTGCTGTCATAATTGCACGAATTTACTCGTGCCACTCATGTGACATGGTTTGCCAACCAATTGGATATACACTGTTGCGCTCACGCACCAATAATACGAAGCTATTTGCAAGAAGATCTCTATACATAGCTAAATCGAAATGATAAAAAAAGAAACGCTTACCATCCATAGAATGCCCATAAGCTTGATGGTATATCAGCGGAATCCTTGCTGCCGAGGCAAAGAAACAATGCGTGAGGAAGGAGATGTAGATAAGCGTATGTAGATATCTGTAAAAATTTTTTTAAATTTTATCCATGATAAAATGACAGAGAATCGCTGTTTAGATGCTGTCTGTGGACTTTGTGCCCTATCTTCTATACGTACATCTTCTAGGTAGATTTCTTTGAACCGGTAATTATGGCTAAGGCTCGTCATCTTTTCTCCCTACTGTTCGTGATCAGGAACTGTCAGGACAATGAACTAGAGAGGAATCTTCGTCATGATCGATAGCCAAGGACGTTGTTGTGGCCCAGATCAATAATATCTCACATTCGCATGCATCGGCACTGCTCGCCACACTGCTATGATCGCTATTGGAACGGCTAGCAAGATGAACAATATCATGGCAACCTGAAATTAATTTTAGGGATAAAAATTTGAAAGCTTTTTTTCAAGTGAACGACAAGGAAGTAGTGCGCAATTCTTCTTTACACACATTTTTTCGACCGGCGAAACGGCAACAAAGAATTGCTAACCTCAAGGCAGTACACAATCTCGAACACGGGTTCATAGCCAGTGGTGTAGGTCAAATTGACCCAGATGAGAATGTTGAAGTCCATTGCGCTGAAATTCGGCATGAAACTGGTGAAATGTTCGAGATCAGCAACAGAATTTACTATAGATTGGACAAAGTTGAAGGTCTCAAGACAATTTCGAATTTACACCTGCCACTTGCTGATTGGTTTCGTGACGTAGCTTGAAATAGGGGCGAACGTTAGAACAGTGGATGTAGGTGAACCATAATAAATTATTCATATTATGGAATACATAAGTGACGTAGAATAGCTTAATTCTAGAGAAAAATCTAGAGACAGAATTTCAAAACTACACTGCGCTAAAGATGCGTGTTTGGTGTAGTTCCTCGTTTTTGTGTCTAACTGACCATTAGAGACGGGTTGGGTTCGGAGAACAGAAAACAGACTTTGCATCAGAAAAGCAGTGAAATTATCAGGTACACGACACGTTTGTCGGAGAAAAGATAAGTTCATTATTTTCAAGAAACGATTTGATGAGTAGAATTTCGTATTGTACCTATTTGTCAAGCTTCATAATTTCGATAATATTGCCATTCGTGGCAATTTTGGGGAGGTAATTATGTTCATTGCACCTGATTCGAAACAGGAAGTAGATTCAGTAATTCTTCTCAATTCGACCGCCCAGTGTATATACTTCGATACGATTTGCAGGGAACACAAATAGGGATGTCAGGGTGAAGAATCCGTCTCTTCATACTCGTGCTCTCTCACCGGTCAGAGTGACGAGAGAGTACGCAGAATGAAGAGACGGATTCTTCACCCTGACAGCCCTAAACACAAATGATGAAGTTGGTTTCTGCTATTACGCACTGATAATTGTTTATTGGGACAGCTTTATCTGCTGCTCTCAAAAGCAGTTACTGCTCCACTCTTCTGGCTGGAACTTCTACGCAACAGCTTATCAACCAGTCTCCTAATACTTTTCCGGTATGATGGAGAACAAGCTATGATCGTTAGTGAATGAGCAAAGGCGTGTAAGCTCATTACGATCGTGGACAGGGAAGAAATCGCGGATGCTGAAAGTAATTTAATTATACTATATTATTTTTATAGCATAATTTTTTTTTATTAAC
>LS485436.1:37101-58294 GCA_900490705.1 Pristionchus arcanus
ACTATTATTCTTTTTAAAAATATTGAATTAAAAAATTATTTTTAATTTGGTAGAAATTCCATACCTGCATGGTTCCTAGCTGCAGCTTCTTGTCCGACAATCACCATTAAGACATACAGTGCAACCACTGTCACAGTGGGCACAACATAGAAGATGCTTGGTACGATTCCCTAAATTCGAAAATACATTATTTCCAGCAATAAAGTTAAATCCAAGCAGAATGTAGGATGTTCCATTATTATGAATCTCTCATTGTACTTGGATTAAACTTGATGAGGAGTTGTCAAAGACCATATTTTCACCTGCATGACTAAGGAGTGCACAGCGCGCGTTTGATACCTTAAAAGAGATTAACTTTTCCACTTATTAAATATATTAAATTCTCCAACCTTTTTGTAGCCGGACTTGCCTTTACCATTCCGGTACTGACTTCTCGAATAAGTTGAACAATCATAGTAAAGAGGATGTATCCGAAGAAGAATTGTGAAATAATCGGCACTGCATTCCATTTTTTTGTTATTGAAAATTAATGAATAGCTCACTCACACAAAACTGTTAGATAGTTTACTTTATTACCATCAATTACAAGAAAGGTTCGCTTTTCCCTCACCCAGGCTATCATGGGAGGAATATCCTGAGAAACGTTTAATAAAATTTTAATCCCCATTTGACAAACCTCGATGCTTATTTGCGAGCTTCCTAAACCATACATCAATGTCCCACAAGCAATTAGCATGTAAATCTGAAGTGCAGTTACAAATATGATAAACTTCCACCCATCAAAAATGAATCGGGCTTCCGAGGGAAGAATTTTCTATAATTTTTAGTGTATGAGATTATCAAAAACTTAAAATACGTCACCTTTCTCCGGTAGTAAACGCACGCAATATAGGAAAATGTAACTTCAAAGAAAGTAAAACCGTAAATCGTCTTCAATATGCTAGCTTTTGTTTTCAAAACGTTTGGATTCTAATGAATTCACACAAATAATAAGAATGGATACGCACTAATGCCGTTACAGCGTCAACAACGCTTGTGAAAGCTGAATCTGAGAACAGCAGACGGCAATTTGATTGCACAATCGGGGAATAAAAGCTCATCAAAGCATCGGAAACAGTTGACCAAAACTGAATTGATGTTTCTTTATTTTTCTGAATAATAATAATAGTTTACTTGTAAAGAAAATAGGTATTTTCGATATTCTTTCGCTCTCGGATCGGTATCGCAAAGTATAAGAATGCACAGAAATCCATTAAATGCGAAGATAATTGGACCTCGAATTGTAACGATGTAGAATTCACAACACAAGGATTTGAATTGTTTTTAAAAAAATTTACCACAAATATGATGGGAAAGTATAATCACGTTCTGAAGCTCGCTACTCACTTCGGTGGAATTCATTGATTAGCTCTCCACTCAGGCGTAATGTTATCCATTAATTCCACCTGTCATTATATCGAAGTAATTGCAGCTGCTGCTGGTTATGAGTTTGATCTTGATGTGATGAATGCTTCGAATTCGGCGCTCAGCTCAGTTGAAGTCATCGATTATGCATTCTGCGCGATTCGACTACATCGACGGGCCCTCCGATACTGCGAATACCTATCATAATGTCAAATGTTCTCGTGATATCATGCCAGCAACGGAATAAATTTGGAATTGAATTGAATTGTGCTTTTGACTTCCCCATTAAGTATTGTTGTTTGCTGAACGAAATGTTTGCACTGTGTAAATAACGGTATCGCATTTATTCGCAATACGAACGTGATAACCGTGGAACGAACAATAGTTCATTATCGACTGCTCTCAAACGCAGTAACTGCTCCACTCTTCTTGCTGACTCCTCGACACAAAATTCTCGCAATCAGTTTCCTAATGCTCTTTCTATACGATGGAGAGCAGGCGAGAATTGTCAGTGAGTGCGCGAATGCGTGCAGACTCAACACGTTCGTGGAGAGAGAAGAGATCGATGAGGCTGAAAATAATAAAAATTAATTTTAAAAATAAAATAATTGATTTACAAACTAATAAAGCTACAAACTTTAAAAAAAAGAGCAATAATACATAGACCCAACAGGGGTCTGATAGGTAAGACGGGGGGAGAAGATAAAAACGAAGGTATAATACATAGACTCAACAGGACTCTGATAGGTAAGACAGAGGGTGAAGATAAAAACAAAAGTGTTCAACTCTACGAAAACAAAAAATAGCGAACCAATTTGATTCCTAGCTGCTCGCTCGTCACCGACAATTATCACGTAGACGTATAATGCAACCAAGGTACAGCAAGGTACAAGATAGAAGGTTGTTGGCACAACGCCCTGAAGTTTTTCATACAATTATTGCTAATTTAATAATAAATACATCTAATCATGCCTAAAATTCGGATCAAATCAGCCAAAAAATAGCTTGTTTTACCTGCATAACTAGAGAGTGAACGGCGCGTGTTTGATAGCTGAAATGTAAATATTTTTTTACAAAATTATAAAAAAAAATTAATTAACTCACCGTTTCGTTGCTGGACTTGCCGTTAACATTCCTGTTTTTATTTCTCTAATAAGTTGAACGATCATGACCACCATTACATAGCCACAGAACAATAATGCAATGATTGCAACTGCAATTCGTGAAATTATTGTGGAAATCGAACGTTTTACTCACATAAAGCTGCGTCATAGCACATTTTTTTGTCATCAATGACCAGATAGGATCGTTTTTGCTTAACCCATGAGATCAGGTAAGGAATATCCTGAAAAAAAATTTAAATCTGGAGAATTATATCTGAACCGCGAACCTCGATGCTACCTTGCGAGGTGCCTATACCATACATCAAAGAGCCGCACGCAACTAACATATGACATACTTCCATCCTTCGTAAACAAAGCGGGCACCAGATGGAAGTAGTTTCTGAAGTGTTATTGTTTTCAAAAATCTACACAAAAAACAAATATTCGCACCTTTCGCCGATAGTAAACGCACGTAAAATAACAGAAAGTTGCTTCAAAGAAACAAAGCGCGTAAATTGTCTTCAAAATAATAAAATATAGAAAAAAATACGTATAATTGTCTAATGTTTAGCACTCTAAGGTTGGATACTCACAAAATATGTCACAGCATCAATAGCACCTCCAATAGTCGAGTTTGTATACAAAAGACGACAATTCGCTTGTACAATCGCTGAATAAAGATTCGTCCAATTATCAGCAAGAGTTGACCAAAACTGAACATGTTTCTTGATTTTGCCGAAAAAAATAGGAATTCACTTGTAAAGAAAATAACTATTTTCGATAATCTCTCGCCCGCGGGTCGGTATCGCATAGTATAAGAATGCACAGAAAACCATTGAATGCGAAGAATATCCTCTGGTGCGCGCGCCCAAGTTGGAATCAAGTAGCTCCCAAGTAGCGTACAAGCTTGGGGGCAACTTCTCTGGTTTCTCGTGACTAGTAGTAAATTAGTTGGGGTGGGCGGAGTCTGAGCTGACTAGTAGTAAATTAATAGTCTGACTAGTTGCTGATCAGTTGGCTGCTGACTAGTTGTTAGCAAGTAGTCAGCAACTAGTTGGGAGGCTATTTGTCTACTCGTCGTGACTAGCACGCGCCTTGCCTATAAGGGCCTATTTTTCAGCCCCCTTAAGATCAGGGTCTGATCATCAGATGGCTCCCGAGTGTGGATGCCGTCGACTGCTATCCCCAAAAGGGAAAGCCTTTTGAATGTGACTACCGTACATGGTCTTACCATGCATGGATCAGTTACAGTATGAGGATCACTCATACGGTATCAATCAATAATACAGTACCTATTCGTTTTCAAAAGTGGGCGGGGCCTATCCCCGACTAGTAGTAAATTAGTGGCTGACTAGTTGTAAATTAGTTCCCTGACTAGTGATTTCCCTATCCGCCAGCAACTAGTCAGCATACTAATTTACAACTAGTCACGAGAAACCAGAGATCGGGCAAGAGAAAGAGAAATGATAAGGTGGGAATGGTAAAACCACTACATATGATTGATCAGCGGATCACGTATCCTGAGACTCCGTATACCGTAATGAAATCGTCTAGACATTTTCCCACTCCTTACCGTTCCTAGGAAAATAACTGGTCAGCCACTTGTCAGCAACTGGTCAGGGGGATAGGCCACGCCCACTTTCGAATCGGATGGATACTGTATTATTGATCGATATCGTATGAGTAAACCCCATACTGTAACTGATCCATGCATGGAATGTACATGTACGGTAGTCACATCCAAAAGGCCTTCCCTGGTGGGAAAGCAGAAGACAACATCCACATTCGGGAGCCGTCTGATCACCATTTGACGAGGGGAGAAAAATAAGCCCTTATAGGCAAGGCGTGTGCTAGTCATGACGGGTAGGCAAATACCCACCCAACCAGTTGCTGACAAGTTGCTAGCAACTGGTCAGCAGTCAAGTGGTCAGCAACTGGTCAGACCACTGGTTAGCAACTGGTTGGCGCAGACTCCGTCCACTCCAACTGGTTAGCAACTGGTCACGAGAAACAAGAGCAAGTTGGAATCAAGCAGGGTCAAAGTACTGTAGGCGAGAGAGCGAGAGAAAGAGACAGAGCGAGAGAGTATGGGAAATGGAGAGTTCGGTTTTCCAAGTTGGGCCCAGGCTTGGGGGCAACTTGGAAACGCCCCATCCTACTTGATTCCAACTTGGGCGCGCGCACCAGAGTCGGTCCTGAAAAGACAATAAATTTGAGCACATTCGGCAAAATCGACCACAAATAAATAGTCATAAATAGTAAAATCCTACAAAAAAATATTTTAAATACCGACAAATCAAAAATAAAAACGACGTACCACAAATATGATGAGCAAGAATAACCGCATGTTGAAATTCACTACTCAACTCAGTAGAATTCATTGATTGGCTCTCCACTCAAGCGTAATTTTATCCATTAGCACCTGTAATTCAATCAAGACACCACCCTAACAGCTGCTATTGGGTTGGTGCATAAGTTTCTTCCCATCGCATTTTCCAATTTATTGCCCTTGTACTAAATCACTTCCAAATTCCCTTGAAATAGGAACTATGTATGTGTACGAGGACTATATCCATACATTTGAATTGGCTCACAGCTGCTTAGTATTTGAGGAAAAAAATCGGGAACAAAAATCATCGAAAACATGGCATTTTGGGTATGTACATTCACATCGCAATATTTTCAAAACAAGTGATCCCTGAATTCTCACCAATTTCAGAGCGATTTGGGAAGGGTTAGTGGTTGACATGACAGTGAAATATCTGTGTTATGAAAGTCGTACGAAATATAGGATCGCTAAAATTGACTAATTTGATCATCGGTTTGCGACAAACAATTTTCGAAAACATTATCTTGAGACTGAGCATTTCGATAATCTCCAAAACATAAATGTGAGCATAACAGCGAGGCTTCGTTGATTTGCAACAAACTTGGAATCTCTAGGTCTATCGAGACAAAACTGACACAAGAATTTCTAATATGACTGATTGTTGAGCTGGCCTAACTTTTGAATATGTAGGTATTGTAAGACGGTCGATTGTGGTAGAATTGCCGCGCTACATAAATTGGGACATATTATCAATGCACTATGTGCCGATGGTTAAGATTTGAGGATATCTCAGATCTCCATGGAACACTAGCTCGATTAAGAGTGAGTAAAAATGTGCACTGCGTTGGCTTAGATTTGATGTCGTATCGGCCTTAGTCATCATACATGGATTCCATCATGGTGGGAATAGAGAGTATTCAAGTAGTCATCGATTATGAAAAACCATACCTTGAATGTTTAAAAGAACAAGGAAAGGACAAGGGAGAAACCAACGAGACTTTTTTGGGAAGAAACTTTTGCACCAGCCTGATATTTGTAACTGCCTTGACAATACGTGTTTGATTTTGTTTATGGACATTCCATAAACAAGATCACAAGAAGAATTATTATGGCCGTGGAAATGCTGTCTTGATTGAGATTTCAACTGCTGAAAATCGAAGACCACAGTTATTGAGATGCTCTTTTTTCTGGAACTCCCACGCAATAGACGGGCAATCAATCTCCAAATGTTCTTTAGATACAATTCCTACGGAAATGAAAAGTATTTGTCTGTTTCGACTCGGCAGGTCAATAGCACAGCAAGTAGGCACTTCAAGATATGTCGAAATACGAATAATAAAATATTCTTATAACTTGTCATATTCCTACGACTTTCTGCTACGATTGGCATGCAATGAAAATGAGTCGTGTTCCTTGCTATTCTCCGACAGAAAATTCTTGAAAGAAAACGAAAATTCTTGACAGTATCAAACAGACAGTTCAACATAGAGTTCAAAATACGAGCAATATTCTCATAATTTTACACATTCTTACGCCTTTCTGGCCGATACTGCTATTGCCATGCACTTATGTTCAGTCGTTTTTCGCACTCGGCTCCGGCAGAAAATTCCTGCGATCATCTTGCGGTAAGACGGAGACCAGACGATAATCGTGATGGAATGTGCTATGGTGTGGAATATTTGCGCATTTATTGACAGCACGGAGATTATGGAAGCTGAACGGATTCCATTGATCTCATAATTGTATAACAACAGTTGGGTTCGGTCGAGACCGAGAGAAAGCTCTCCGTTATTTAGGGCTAATTATTTGTTGAAATATCATTAGTTTCTGATTTCGACGCTTGAATTCATTTTTGTTAACTGTTACCTGCCCGATTTCCGGCAGCCTCTTCAACACCGACTTGTGCCGTGTAAATATACAGTGCAAGCAGAACACATGCTGGCACAAAGTAGAATATGCTCGGAACGGCTCCCTGAAATTATCCGTGTTTTGTTAATTTGTTATTATTGCTGTTTATTTGTTGTTGTTTTGTTGTTTTCTCCTTTATTGTTGAAACTTACCTGCATTAAAGTCGACCGAACTGCGAGAGTTTGATATCTGGAATCAATTTATTTTAATTTTATAAAAATAAAAAATAAAATAAATAAATAAAATAAATATATTTACCTCTTAGTTGCTGCACTAGCCTTGTTCATTCCGTGAGTTAATTCGCGTACAAGCGAACGATTCAAATTCGCTACGACAAGTACAAATATTAAAGCCGATAATATTGCATCTGTAAATATTTTTTAGCTTTGATGTGTATTATAAATTACAGGTAAGAGCTAAGTTATTCCTTCCATTCAGAATGAAGATCCTTCTTTTGCGCTTTACCCAGTCGATTATTGGGGGAATGTCCTGGATATTATGTTTTTTTGCAAAGTTCTAAATCATTTTGAACTTCTTCGGATGGCTTCCGTTGAAATAGAAAACAGTATACTGCATAATCGATTGTAAAGAAGTATATCTGTACCACGGAAAAATAGGCTGTCTGTTTCCAGCCTTTGTAATTAAATAGCGAGTCAGGTGGAAGTACTTTCTAAAAATATGGTTGATAACAAAAGTAGACAATTAGAGTTAAATACCTTTCTTCTGTAGTGAAGGCAGGCTAAATACGAAAGCATAGTTTCGTAGAATAAAATCACATAAATCATCTGTATTTGAAAATGTTGGCGACTACTGGCCCAACAAAAAATGGTAATAAATGAAAAAAATATATCAAGATTTCATTTGAATTAGTACTGGTGCGAGCTATTCGTTTGTCTCGATGGAATCTACAGAGCTCAGCGAAGATTTTCAACCCGTCGTCGATTGGGCACATCGGATTTGTGGTAAATTTGATTTTTTTAGAATTAAAAAAAAAGTGCTATTACGAGTATTATAAAGCCCAAACCATTGATATTTCGATGTCATAGAATTCTGCCAGCAACGAATCAGCATAGAAAATATGGCAATTTACTTGCGCTATTGGTGAATACAAGCACAAGGCGATATCAGTAGCAAACGATAACAGCTTGATTAGTTTAGAAAATATAAAATATATTTTGCGAGTAAACCTGCACAGTTAATTGATACTTGCGGAACGATCTTGATCGAGGGTCGCTATCAAACACGATGAGCCAACAAACGAAAGTACTGAGAAGAAAGGAAACGATGCCTTAACGATAAAAAACAATCATTTTAAATTATAAAAAAATTAAATTTACCGCAAATTCGATGTGCCCAATCGACGGCGAGTTGAAAATCTTCTCCGATCTCTGTAGATTCCATCGAGACAAACGAATAGCTCGCGCCAGTGCTAATTCAAATGAAATCAGCTCTGCTTGTTTTGATCGTTGTCCATAACCACCCATGATAATATCCAACAGGAACGATAATTAGAACTTCCTTGATTGTTTTCTACTTTGGTCGCGGTCGTTCAGATCAAAAACGTGAGAAAAATCGTCTAACAAAAATCGTGTGTCTGTGAGTGTTTCCTTCATGCATTCTATCAAACATCTTAAATGTAATGTCTTTAATAGCTGATGTTCGCGTTACGAATCGCGCAGATAAACCGTTATCATATTGGAAATGTCGCAGTCATTCGTAATGTGGTGATGGATAACGCAATTCGTTTTCCTCATATCATTTATTATCATCACTACAATGATTAATCAATGATTTATTCCCCTTGGCGCAATGGAAGAGAGCTTGTACTGAGGCGATAATTGCTTTTTATTTATGTCGGGGAGTTGGATAATTGTTCACTAATACAATAAAAATAGTGTAATCACATCAAATTCTCGTTGTTAGCTCGCTCGACTGTGTAACTGATGCCCCAATCGACACGATATCGGGGATACATAGCAATTTAGAAATCGCATTCCGAATGGTCTTCCGATATGACGGTGAACTGGAGATAATAGTCAATGAGTGCGCGAGTGTGTGCAGAATAATCGCATTCATGGAAAAGATGGAGATAGTTGTGGCTGAAATGAACAGACAATTTCTTGCGTCTCTAGTTGCCAAAAAAAGGGAATGCTGCAAAATCTTACCCATTTGGTTGCTTGCTGCTCGATCAGGACCAACTATTAATGAGTACGCGTAAATATTGAGTAGGCAGAATACAGGAACGAAATACATCAAGCCGGGTACGGCTCCCTTAATGATTTTCATAACTTTCTAATTTTTTGTTATTTGTATTGCATACCTGCAATATTAGCGAGTACACCGCTCGCCTTTGATGCGTGTGTTTTTGAGCATTGGTAACTACAAAGAATACAGAAGAAAAAGTTGCTACAAATTTGACAACGGGCGCATTTTTCTTTCCTCGATTGATTTACTTGAGAAACAATGAGAGAAAAATAAAAAATTCTATTTTGCACTATTAGAGCACTAGTTCTTCGTAAGATCTGACTCTCTGTAAAAGTGCTACTAGGACGTCTAGGAAACTAATAAGATTTGGAAAATGTTTCTTGCTATCTTAGAAGAAAGTAATCGGAGCAGGCAAATTATTGTACGTATCAGTGCGTTCGCCTAGCCACCTCTCTGTATATTCCTTTTGTTGTTGTTGTGTGTAGCTGAAGAATATGCATTCTATTTTTATCTCAACACACAATTCACTTGACAATCGACTGATTCTCGCTGGACCTATTCGACGTAAAGTCGTTCCTTCTTTCGTTGATGATTTCCACTGAACTATTACTTCTTCGATTCCCAAGAACTCTGAACAAAATTTTCCCGACAATATTCCGAATGGTCTTTCGATAGGATGGGGAGCAAGCTAGGATCGTTAGGGAATGCGCGAATGTGTGCAGAGTCATCAGATTGATGGAGAGAACGGAGATTACGGAGGCTGGAAAGCAGAACTTTCAGGTAAACTTGTAGAAAACAACAAACCGATTTTATTGCGTGCAGCTACTTCCAGACCAACATTCAACAAGTAAATGTATACCCCGAGTAGACTGAATGTTGGCACGGCGTAGAAAACGCTTGGAATGGCTCCCTGTGTGATTTAATACTTAAAATTTCACTATAAAATGATTTTAATACCTGCATAACTAACGAAAACACTGCGCGAGTTTGATATCTGAATTGTAACCATTATTTTCAAAAATAACCGAGATATAAAAATAATTAACCCACTTTTTCGTTGCCGGACTAGCCCTTTCCATTCCGTGCTTGATTTCACGAATGAGCCTAATGATCATGGCCGTTATAACCGTGGCGAAAATTAGTGTTGAGCAGATGGAGACTGAATTTGTTTATTATTTAAAAGAAATTGGTTTGCTCACAAATCAGTGCTGGATAGCTTAATCTATCGCTGTTTATTATGAATATTGTCGGTTTCTGTTTGAGCCAACTGATAATTGGAGGAATTTCCTGAATCTCAGAGTTCGGGGGGGGGGGAGGGGGGGACAGAAATGAGAGAGGGAAACCTCGACAGAAGCCTGCAATTCCCATACGATGTAGCAGACCGAGGCATCAATTAGGAGCAGGTACGCTTGAATTCCAGCCAGAAGGACACCCTGGCGCCAGCCATACAAATTGAATCGGGCTTCTGGAGAGATTAATTTCTGCAAAATAAAAAAATAGGTTAGAAATTGAAAATAGCGCATACCGTTCTTCTGTAATAGACGCATGCAAAGTAAGAGAAGACAACTTCGAGGAATAACGCAACGTAAATAATCTGCAAGGTAAAACTTTATTCATATCACTAAAATAAAGGAGAAATACCAGCGAAGTATCCACTTCAATGTATTGCGCAAGTGCCGAATCGCCATACATTACGCGGCAGTTCAACTGCACAAAAGGGGAGTACGTACTCATGAACAAATCAGCGAGAATTGACGAAAACTGAACTCGTTTTATGTTTTTTGGTCTGTAAAATTATTTACCTGCAGCGAAAACAAATACTTTCTATAGGCCTTTCCGCGCGAGTCCGTTTCAAACACAATAAGCAGGCACACAAACGTGCTAAAAACGAACGATATGGACCCTGAAAAAATTGAGATTTCGATGATGTGTAAATATAATTGCATTACCACAGATATGATGCGCCCAGACAATAGCCGACTGAAATTCGGCACTCAACTCAGTTGAGTTCATCGCTTGCAACTTCCTTCTTGCGTTTGCTCCACACAAGATCTGAGCCCGGCAATTTCAGAAATTGCAACGTTGGCAGCAAGTCCAAGCGCATAAAAAAATCGCAGGACGCGACCAAATTGTGAAGGTTCGGAATGAGGACAGACTGCAGTGCAAAGTTAAGAATACAAGTTAAAAATATAATATATTTGTACTGAACAGAAGTCGATCGTAATGAACGATATAGCGTTATTTATAATATATTTATAACGCTATATCGTCGCGCTCATCGCAATGATTTGGCAATGACAATGATTTCAATGATTGCTCATGACATAACAATGATTGCTCATGACAATGATTTCGCTCCCTTTTTCTGGAGCAATCAAGCGTGTTGCGCCATAAACGCGGAAGGTTTTCCAAGTTATTTTCAATAAGATGTATTGGTCGTATTGAACGTCAGTGAGTGCACAATAGTATGGACAGTGATTGCAATAACAGACAAAATAAAAATGGCGATTTTTTTTCTAAAAATAATACTATTTTGAAGCAATGAATAAACACAGTATGCGGAAGCACCTGCTCCCGGTCGGTACATTAGCCCTTTACTATAAACATTTACCTATGTTATTTCCTATGTTATTGTTATTGTTCATATTGTTCTTATTGTCTATGTTCCAATGTTCAAGTTACCTATTTTCTGGATCATGGACAACGACACTAGAATCTTTCAATAACCATATTCCAGCTTTGCTTTATGGTCGAATTACGAACAAGAATACATGTTTGAATAAGGCAAAACAAGGGAAACAATTTGAATGAAGAATTCGTTCAAATTCATCGCAGTATACTCCTGCGGCTGCTCTCAATATAGGTAATCCTTTCTACTGCTCCACTTGATGCGCTGGGCACACGGCAGAAAATGATCTTCCTGATCAAATTAGAAATGGTCCTGCGATAGGATGGGGAGCAGCCGAGTATTGTCAAAGAATGAGCAAACGCGTGAAGACTCATCACGTTTAGGGCGAGCACGGAAATGATTGAGGCTGCAAATTTAGAAAATTAAAATGTGGTCTAAACAACATACCGGTATGATTCATAGCGGCTACTTCAGGAGTTGAAATAAGCGTATATACATGCAGTGCGAGTAATCCAAAGGCAGGAATGACGTAGAATGCACTCGGAACAATCCCCTTGAACAATTATTTATATTTTTGTTTTGAGTTTAATAAAACCTGTAGTACTAGCGAATAGACGGCGCGAGTTTGGTACCTGAAAACCATCTGTTTGGTGCGCTATCTTCTCACAAGCCAGGTTAAAAATATCAAAAAGTTGCGAAATAGTGCCCACTTTTTGGTTGCTAGACTTGCTCTAGCCATTCCGTGTTTGATTTCGCGAATTAGTTGAGCAATCATGAGTAATATCACAAATCCGATAAATAGTGGCGAAATAATCACAACTAAATTTAAATATTTTTTATGTTTCCAAAAAAAAAAACAAATAAGAGCCGGGTAGCTGATCTCGTTGTTGTTGATAACAATGAATGTCCGTTTCAACTTCACCCAGCTTATGCTTTGTGGAATATCCTTAATTGTATTCATTTCAATGAAAATCGTTTTAAAAAAACCTCAATGGATGCTGGCAGAGTGGAAACGACGTAGTAAATTACACCGATCACAATTATTATGAATGCCTGAACTACGGCTAGAAAAACAACGTATTTCCACCCGTGAAAGCAGAAGTATGTTCCGGGTGGTAGCAATTTCTGAAACTTTTTTTTTTTTGTAAACATATTATACAAAAGCATACGTTTCTTCGATAATAGACGCAAGAAAAATACGTGTAGGCGACACCAAAGAAGAAAACAACATAAAGCATCTGCGATGTTTGGATCGTTAATCGGAAAAGAAACTAATGCAGTGTTATTTTTCTTAGAAAAGAAAAAAAATATTAGCACCTCACCAAAGCAATTACGAGACCATATAACTTTGCCAGTTCAGAATCGGAGTAAAGTAAGCGACAGTTGAATTGAACAAAAGGAGTGTACAAACTCAGACAAATATCTGCCATCGTTGAGCTTAGCTGAAACCTATTTTAAGAGAGATCTGCGTCAGAATTTGTGTACCTGAAGTGATGCCAGATACTTGCGATAGTCCTTTCCGCGAGAATCGGAATCAAAAATGATAAGTGCGCAAACGAAAGCGTTGAATACGAAGGAAGTCGGACCTGAACCGGGTCAAAATTACTTAATTTTATTCATTTTAATTTTAGGCGAAAATTCTCAAGATAGCCCACCACAAATGTGATGAGCAAGGACTACTCCCGCTTGAAAGTCGCCACTCAGCTCGGAAGTATTCATAACACTACTGCTAGCTCAACGCCATATTTTCGAGCGAGACACAAATCACCTGCTGCGGTAATCAGTGAACCCGATGCATTGGAAATGACGTGCACTAGGGTTGCAGGTTCGGTATCGGCAATACCGCGCGAGAGAGGAGGTATGTAAAGAAGGTGCGGTAATACCGCATCATTCCCTTCTCTCTCATCAATCCCTTTGCTCTCTCCCCTTTTTGGTATGCAAAGAGGATGCAGTATTACCGCGCCCTCTTTACATACCGCCCCTCTCGCGCCGTAATACCGTGCACAGCGGCACTTCTGCACTCTCACCCCTCTCGATTTTCATTTCATTAGAAATATTCCCAAACCATCGGTGTCGTAAGGCAGTCTGTTATCTTTTCACAAGGTGAATTATGTCCATTACGTAGTAATCAGTATACGAACGCGAAGTTTCACTAATTGTAAGTGGCCTTCTGTTCAAACGAAACGCGGGGGAACTTTACATTCAATAATTAGAGCTTGTTCGATTTTAATTTACTTCATTCGAGAAATAAACAATCATTCATCTAAATCTTCTTCAACTTTCTCAATCTTCATCTTCACTGTTTGCACAGTATCAAAACTAGCTTTCGACGTGTAATCAAGTTCAAAGAATATCCGCGTTCCGTGCACTTCGATTGAGTGCTCCCATTTTGATCTACATGTCAGGGTGGTTTTGTGGCGACTGGTGATCTGGAAATCAATAGTGTTTTTTGTTTAATCTTGTCGCAATGCAATTTTACGCTTTCCTTGTCACTGAACCCATACCTTAACATTTGCATTCGTGCTTCTGAACCCGGATCCTTTCCTTGAAATTCCCATTTGCCGTAGCATTGCTTCAACTACATTGTAGGTGGTGCAAAAACTTAGCGAGCCCCCTCGGTTTTCGATTTTCTGAATAATGTTGTATTTATCACTCTCGACACGAACCTGTCTCGCTTCCATTAGCGTCTCTGCATTTAGTTGCACCGCTCCAATGACCAAGTCGAGCGATCCATATTTGGCGATAAGCGATAGAAATGCCGCGTCGGTTACCGGCGGAGCTATCTAAAGAAATTATTGTTCGTTAGGATCGACCGCTATCTTCCGTTGGAGGTTGCAACTAGGGTTTCGTTTCACGTTTCACGATTCCTTTATCTCAAATGTAACATAATTCTGACCGAGCACGTGACCTGTACCTACACCACTCGAAGCGATAATAACGGCATTTGCCGACGGAAGATTCAATAAATCATCCAATCGTATGGTGAGATCGGTCAAGTGTAGCGATAGATGATGAGATATTTGAATGGTTTTGATAACTTCGAACATTCTGAAGAAATAGCAAACAATTTACAAACAAAAATACAAACAAACTGACCTTGGATCATACGTTTCTCTAGTAGCGAAGACGAATAATCTTTCAACTATGAATGCACTTGATAATTGTAGCAATTGGTCGATACTCATGAGACTGTTAGGTGCATCAGGCTTGAAATTGAACTGCGAATTTTAAGGAATTTCATGTGAATAAATATTAAATTTACATTAGTTATTCGTAGATACCCAACACGCGCTCTGTGGTAGAGCCGACTCATTAGATGAGTGAATGCACGCTGATGATTCTTATGAATTTGTGTTTTCTAAAATTGAATACCATTAATAAATTTGAATATTAGTCAAACATCAAGTGACGATCAGAAAACAAAACTTTCCTTGCTCAGCAATCCGCAAATTGTTGTTACTCGAGTGTCGTTTCTGCTGCGAGACTGAACATGTTGTTGCGGGGTAGAAACATGTTGGAATTCATTTATAAAGCGCATAATTACCAAAAATACGAATGAAAATCATGTTTTCGTACCGGTTTTATCTCTAGAAAGTAACAGGATCGGAAATCGGTCCGAGCTATCAGAGATTCCATTGTCTTGCACGTTGCCCGGAGGCTCATTCGATCTTGAATTTTTTTTTAAATTATTTTAAGTTTATTTTACCTCCAACGTGATTTCCCTCTGGGAGATGATCTCGACGACAATATCCTTGGGCAAGTCGAGGAAAGTGAGGTGATCCTGAGCGAAATTGTGAATTTCACATAAGCAATGCCACCTAAAAACATGAAAAAACAATAAATGTCCGGCATCTTTTGCCATCTAAATTTTGGTCATGCAGTGCTTTATCAATAATAAAATTTAAATCTATCCGAAATCTACCTCGACAGCTCTCCGTCGCTTGCAGGGATTGATCGGATCATCGGCACTTCTCTTCGATGGTGTCGAGGCCATCTAAAAACAACGAATAATGAGTGATTTCGGCTTACGTACGGGGAAAAAATGCACGAAGATGAAGTCAAATGAATTGGTATTTGCCTACCCACTGGACATGCTTGTGTGAACTCACACTGTGAAGTCATACAAGCAACACACTGCAAGTTTCATGTGAAAATGTGCCGCTCTATCCGATAAAATATTTGAAAACGCATTATAGTCTATTTTGCATATTCATTTCACTTGGTCGATCAATTACGAATACTAATCTAATAATACATTTCAATTATACTTTTACATATTCATCAACTATTCGAACAATTGAAAATTCGAATCGTCTCGCTCTTCTCTTTTTATTCGTCCGCTCTTCGCTCGTGAAGAACAGTCGACTAGCTCTCCTCTCTCGTCCAACCAACGCCACCAGGTATATCCCCAGTACCCCAGTACCCCAGTACCTCTGGTACACCAGTACACCGGTACCCCAGTACTCCAGTATCCCAGTACCCCGGTACCCCGGTACCCAAGTACACTAGTACCCCGGTACTCCAGCTCACCAGTACCCCAGTATCACAGTACACCCGTACCCCGGTACCCCGGTACCCAAGTACACTAGTACCCCATTGACTCCAGTGACGAGCGTAGCGAGTCACTGGAGTATTTAGGTTTAGGTTTGGCCTTTTTGTGTTGTGTACATAAATTTAATATCCTAGGCCCCAACTTTTTGGTTCGTTATGGAGTGTAAGTTATTTGGCTATGCTCAAAAGTTTCCCTTTTTCGAGAGGAACAAATGGCAACTTAGAAATATTAAAAAAGTTTTCTAGAAAAAAAGTTATGACGGTTTGAAGTTGGACATTTTTTGTCTGTTGGCGACACTTTGGCGGGAAATTTGAATTTTATATTTTCAACTCTTTTCATGATAAGCATATTTTGAATCATCCTTATCCCCAAATACAGTATACCTACCGTAACCATATAGTATCCTAATTACAGTATGCCTACCGTATACCTACAGTATACCTACCGTATAGCTACAGTATCCCAAACTACAGTATACCTACCGTAACCATATAGTACCCTAATCACAGTATGCCTACCGTAACCCTATAGTATCCTAATCACAGTATACCTAACGTAACCCTATAGTATCCCCAACTACAGTATACCTACCGTAACCTTAGAGAAAAGACAATTACAGTATACCTACCGTATATTTACAGTATCCCCAACTACAGGATACCTACCGTAACTCTTTAGTATCCCATCTACAGTATACCTACCGTAACCCGATAGTATCCTTACTACAGTATACCTACCGTAATCCTATACTATCCTTACTACAGTATACCTACCGTAACCCTATAGTATCCTAACTACAGTGTACCTTCCGTAACCCTATATTATCCCGACTACAGTATACCGAAACTTTAGAGAAAGTCCAGTTACCGTATACCTACCGTAACCTTAGAGAAAGTCCAGTTACCGTATACCTTCCTAGAAAGGGACTTTTTTGTTGAATTGAAAAATGACTTCCCATTTCGTATTTTCAGAATTAGATTTATTTTAATTAGATTATTTTTATTTATGGCGGGATGGTACATTCATTTGTTTACCTAATTTTAGAGCTACATACGTATAAAGTTTGTGATTTTTTCAATGACTATTGTGGGGATCCTGGATCAGACCTACATAGATCGGACCAGCATGTCGTGAATAGTCTAACTTTAAATCTTTAACCATTTCGGAGACATTTCGGAAAATGATTTGAGAAGCTGAGACTGTAGTCAAAGTGGAAGAATTTCCTCTCCATTCCGCTTCCCGACTTCTGATTTATTGAGAAGAGAGTGTAGGGAATGGAGAGAGTGCAGACAGTTAAGAGATGAGATCGGACGTTGGGAAGAGGGAGGGGTAAACAAAAGGTGTTCAATCATTACTTCTACGAAGTCATGATTGAATAAAACTTCCGAAATCCACTAAAAGTGAAAAGTGTATGGAGGCCTTTACTCGCACCGGTGGTGCAAATAAAAGTGATTGCTATTTAGGTTTATCAATGATAGAGATAGGCCCTCAGAACAGAATTGCCCAAAAAATCTTAATTAATAAGCAGAAACGCTTGAAAAACACTGGCAAGTTGAGAAGCAATAAAACTTGAAAAATCCCCCAAAATCGTAAGCTTAGTATCAGAAACGCCCGAAGAAACACTGATAAGTAGTAAATCAATAAAACTTGTGAAATCCCCTAGAACCTAAATGTGCCGACATTTAAAAAAATGATGATCTAACATCGAAGGAGTTCAATCTGTACCCACAAATTGGAACAATAGTTGTAAAAAATAAAGATCTCCTTCTGTTATTGTTCTCAAGTCCTTGGCCGAAAAATCTCAAACAATTGAACTGTCAAAAGAATTCTAACCTGTGGAAATAAAAAAATATTTTTTGCGGTTTCTCTCACTTCATTTCTCCCATCTTTGCTTGGCCGTGTGTTACAAACAAACTGACATGAAATTGAAAACAAAAATATTCACAAATTCAAAGGACTCTGACGTGGTCTGTGAAAACTCTGTCGCAACAAGTCAAAGGAAGTAAAAATATCTGTCGCAAGATCGCCTAAACCAACAGATTAAAAATTGTAAATCATGATTGCATAATTCAATGTTGAAGTGATAATTATTAGGATAATTTTTAATGATATCACCGATGGAGAGGGATGGGTGAGCGAATTGCACGAGGCTAATCGAAATGCCGAACTGAACATTTTTTATGCCTATTGTTTTTCACGGCGCGTCGGCACATTTAGGTTCTAGGGGATTTCACAAGTTTTATTGATTTACTACTTATCAGTGTTTCTTCGGGCGTTTCTGATACTAAGCTTACGATTTTGGGGGATTTTTCAAGTTTTATTGCTTCTCAACTTGCCAGTGTTTTTCAAGCGTTTCTGCTTATTAATTAAGATTTTTTGGGCAATTCTGTTCTGAGGGCCTATCTCTATCATTGATAAACCTAAATAGCAATCACTTTTATTTGCACCACCGGTGCGAGTAAAGGCCTCCATACACTTTTCACTTTTAGTGGATAACCCTGTTATTCCAATGCACCAGTACCCCGGTACCTCGGTACCAATTGACCCCGGTACCCTAGTACCCAAGTGCCCATTTCCCCGGTACCCTCCCTCACTGACTACCCTACCCAGGCTGCCACACCCATCCCACTGCCGTACTCATTATGTTGTAGCTACCGTACTAATACCGTACCCTTTCAGTGATGCGATTCCTTCCCATTCTCTTCATCGCTCTCGCCCTTCTTCCGCTCTCGACCGCTCTCAAGTGCTATCAGGGCAAGGGCATAGGATCGGATCATCACGTACTGAACGCGATCTAAACGCACAATCGGACTCATGCTTTCAGAAAAGAGCGTCATCCTGTGAGTGGGGCAAATTCTGTCGTTTCCATATGGCTACATATGAAGATCTACAATCGTTTTGGTCATGCTCGGATGATTGTGAGAAGGTAAGATGAACCTGATAGCATGGCAACTGTATTTAACGCGTACCCCATTCCAGGAAGGTTGCATCGAGGAGACTGAAAGGGATCGTGTCACTGTGAAATGTTGCTGCTCGACCGACTACTGCAACGAATCGAAGGCTACCGTACTCAAGTCGATTGGGGCGCGCCTCTGATCAGACCCTGTCCATTCACGATTCAAGTCCTTTTATGGCGCGAAAGTGCGACCTAAAGGCAGAATAAATATGATAATATTTGAGCCAATCTGTGTGTCTAAGGAATACGGGATACTGTAGAATACTGTACATTGATGTGGTACGGATTGGGTGCTTGGAACACAGTTCACTTTGTCGATCATCAGATACTGTAATTGAGTTACATTTCGGAATCGCAAACTGATCGCTTTGATGGGTTACTGTATTTTTTCGCGAATCATTTTTTGTATCATTGTGCTATCTTCAAACATTCTTCGCAACCCACTACTGTACTTGTAATTTCATCAACTACTTGGAACCAAGTACCGAGTACCATACTTCAATGACTCGGAAAAGAATGATCCGATACTTCTGCATTGTTGAAAATGCAGAAAATGTCTGCTTCAACTATTTCTTCGTGATTGATCTTTGATCTTTATAAACAATTCAAGAAGAAGAAAAAAGATAGACCGGAACTGCTTTCCTTCTGATGAACTATTCCTTTTCCGGACCATTAGTAAGTTGTCTAATTACTAATCCCTAAGGCATTGCAGCCAGCTTGTTACGATAGTCAGTTTACGATCGCACACCGATTCAAGTCCTTTTATGGCGCGCAAATGCGGCCTAAAGGCAGAATAAATATGATAATAGTAAAGCCAATGTGTGTGCAAGTGATATTGTTGGTCGGGTACGGTAGAATACTGTACATTGATGTGGTACGGATTGGGTGCTTGGAACACAGTTTGACTTTGTCGATCATCAGATACTGTAATTGAGTTACATTTCGGAATCGCAAACTGATCGCTTTGACGGGTTACTGTATTTTTCGCGAATCATTTTTTGCATCATTGTGAGACATTCTTCGCAACCCACTACTACACTTGTAATTTCATCAACTACTTGGAACCACACTTGGATCATTGTATCGGAACGAATGATCCGATACTTCTGTATTGATGAAAATACAGAAAATGTCTGTTTCAACTATTTCTTCATGATTGATCTTTGATCTTTATAAACTATTCAAGAAGAAGAATAAAAAGAGACCGGAACTGCTTTCCTTTTGGTGAACTATTCCTTTTCCGGTCCATTAGTAAGTTGTCTAATCACTAATCCCTAAGGTACTGTAGCCAGTTTGTTACGATAGTCAGTTTACGATCGCACACCGTAGCCGGGAAAAAGGCCTCTCAGGTACTGGTAATACTGTTCCGATCCAACCAACAAATGTTCACGCCCCTCGGTCTTTCTGTCACTTTTTAGTGTATCTTTTTTTTTTCCTTTTTTGCATATGAGGCCGTTTGCGTAAGAATCGAGCAAATTCGGATGGGTCTGGCACAGGTCAAAAATGTTCAATTCTCTGAAACTTTGTGATTCGGGGTTCTTGAGTGTGCTGATAATGATGGGCACATTCGTTTTTCACGTCGAGCCCCCGTTGGCTCCAGACGACGTCACGTCGAAATCAGACTTTGTTCAATAACTCAGCCCTTATTTTAGCTAAAATTAACTGAGTATGGCTCCCAGGGTAGAATTTCATGCTGATCACGCCTGTCTAGTTTATTTTTCATATATTGTTAAAATAAGTTGTAAAAATGTAACTTTTGAACCAGCCACGTGCAAATTGTGCGACTTACACAGATCGGACCGGGATGACGAGTTGATCCAGATCCCAAAATTTCATCCAATTTCTGCATTCCCTATTCGAGAAAATCAACTTATAGTGAACCTGGCTTGTAAGTAAATCTACTCTGGTAAAAGTTTCCTAGTAGGATCACAGTTGGGACCCCCCTTCAGGCCTCTTCCTAGTAGTTTCACAGCTAAATCCTAGCAGGAACACAGTAGCAGGATCCTAGTAGGATCACAGTTGGATTTCCTACCAGGATCACAAGAGGACAGCCTTTTTCCTACCCGTCGCGTCTAGCACATGCCTAGCCTATAAGGGCCTATTTTTT
>LS485436.1:60258-98084 GCA_900490705.1 Pristionchus arcanus
CCCCCCCCCCCAAGCACTCTAATACCCCGGTATCCCAGTACCCCAGTCACCCAATACCCCGGTACCCCGGTACCTCAGTACCCCAATACCATGATACCCCGGTACCCCTGTATTACCGTACCCCAGAACTACCGTACCCCAGTGCCCCTGTACCCCAGTACAACAGTACCCCGGTTCATCGGTATCACTAGACCCCGGTACCCCGGTACCACAGTACCCAAGTACCACAGTGCCCGGTACCCTCACCCACTGACCACTGTACCAATGCTACGGTATCCATCCCCTCCCTCTCGCTGCACCTATCCCCTACCGTACCCTGGATACCGTATTCCATCCGCCACCGACGCTACCGTACTAATACCGTATCCTTTCAGTGATGCGATTCATTCTCCTCATCGCTCTCGCCCTTCTTTCGCTCTCGACCGCTCTCAACTGCTATTATGGCGAGAGCTATCATTTTTTTTCAAATGGAACAATAACAGGAAATAAGGTTCTATTCTAAACATACGATGGAAATATCTAAAACCGCTTTCAGATTGCATTCGACTGCGAAGATTCGAAATTCTGCTTTCACGGGCATGGAAAAAACGAAGAATATGATTATAATTCATGGGAGTGCACTAGTAATTCTGAGAAGGTTAGTAGAACCAAGCCATTATGTAATTATTATTTTTTTAATATATAACTTTCAATTTAAAAAAAAACAGGAAGGCTGTGAAGTGAAGGATGGGATTGAGTTCTGTTACTGCTCGACCGACCTCTGCAACGACTCGAAGGCTACCGTACTCAGATCAATGAATGAGACTGGCGCGCGCCTCTGATCAGACCCTGTCCATTCACGATTCAAGTCCTTTTATGGCGCGAAAATGCGGCCTAAAGGCTGAATAAATATGATAATATTGAAGTCAATCTGTGTGTGCAAGGGATACTGTTGGTCGGGTACGGTAGAATACTGTACATTGATGTGGTACGGATTGGATGCTTGGAACACAGTTTGACTTTGTCGATCATCAGATATGTAATTGAGTTGCATTTCGGAATCGCACACTGATCACTTTGAGAGGTTACTGTATTTTTTCGCGAATCATCTTTTTGTATCATTGTGAGACATTCTTCGCAACCTACTACTACACTTGTAATTTCATCAACTACTTGGAACCAAGTACCGAGTACCACACTTGGTTCAATGAATGAATCGGAAACGAATGATCCGATACTTCTGCAGAAAATGTTTGTTACGATATTGTTACGATACAGTTTGTTACGATAGTCAGTTTACGATCGCACACCGTGGCCGTGAAAAAGGCCTCTCAAACTGTGAACAACTGATCTTCTTGTCGCTAATAATGCGAATAGGTTCTAATACGAGTTGAGATAACGTAGCCGTTTTTTTACCGAATGAGCACACTGCACACTTCCTATTCGAAACATTCAGCATGAGAATCGGTATAGTTTCAGAATTTTTGTATTTAGCATTTCAAATTTGCAGTGCGACTTGTGTCATTGAATTTTGCACAAACGCTGGTAAACGAGCTCTGCAAATAAAAATTTCTTCTTGACTTGCCTGAAAATTTGATGTCGAGGCCTTCAAAAGGGCAGTCATTGTCGAAATTTTGGGAATACCAATTGAATTATCGTCCCTGAGCCGCCGGAATCTGTGTTGAAATGTTCGCAACAAAAATTAACGTGACTCAGCCAAAGATCAACTCAATTCTGCAAAGTTTCAATTAGCTCTTTACTTATCGATTCAATTATCAATTTCAAATACTAATTTAATAATGAATTTCAATTATATTTTTACATATCGCTCAATTATTCGAACAATTTAGACTTCAATTCGCCTCGTTCTTCTCTTTTTATTCGTTCGCTCTTCGCTCGTGAAGAACAGTCGGGTGTGATCAGCTCTCGTCTCTCCTCCAACCAACGCCACCAGGTATATCCCCCCAGTATCATCCCCGGTACCCCCAGTAGATCAGATCTTCCAGTACCCCGGTACCCAATATCCCAGTATCCCAGTACTACAGTACCCCAGTACCCATTTTCCTCTGATTACCGTACTCTGGAAGCCCATCCTCATCGGATTGCCGTATCTCACTACTGTACCCCATCCCCATTGACTACCGTACCCCGAATACCGTACCCACCCCACTATCGCACTGTGTTACACTACCCTCTCGCTGAGCAGCTACCGCACTAATACCGTATCACTTTCAGTTATGCGATTCCTTCTCATCATCGCTCTCGCTCTTCTCCCGCTCTCGACCGCTCTCAAGTGCTATCAGGGCAAGGCCCTAGGCAATGTATATGTATGTGCCGAACAACTCCTGACTGCCGCATACATGATTGATTATCGTATAATACCTAGGGTACTCTACCTACGATTACGAGCCTACCCAGGATACTGTACCCGTTAGCTACCACACGAATACCGTATCCATTCAGCAAATCTAATGCATGCTTTCAGCGACGAGAGATTGAATGCGGGCAGTCAGAAGGATTCTGTTCGTTCAATCAGGAGAAAAATGTTGAATATATGCATCCATACAAGGAATGGAAATGCGCAAGTGCTTGTGAGAAGGTAACCTAACCTGAGAGCATGGCAACTGTATTTAACTCCAATTCAGGAAGGTTGCACCGAAGTTTCTGAAAGGGATCGTCAAATTGTGAACTGTTGCTGCTCGAAAAACCTCTGCAACGAATCGAAGGAAATCGTACTCAAGAAGATTTATGCGCGCTTCGAAACAGAAATTCGCCCTTAACGCTTTAAGTCCTGTTATGGCGCGAAAGTGCGACCTAAAGACAGAATAAATATGATAATATTGAAGCCAATCTGTGTGTCTAAGGAATACTGTTTATGGGATACTGTAGAATACTGTACATTGATGTGCTTCGGATAGGGTAATTGGAATGCTGTTTGCACTTTAGTGAAATTCGGATACCGTATCGCAAACTGTTCACGGGTTGCTGTATCTTCACAACCGAATACTGTTCTGCAACAACCACTTCGAACCACGTATCGAGTGCCATACCTGATTGTTCCGTGTTTCATCGACCGTTGAGATTTCGGAACTTTTTCGATGTTTGGCCCAGATAACAACCGCTCCGTATCTGGAAGGGGTAGCGATTGAGAATGCTAGGGAGTAAGTACTCTGCGAGAAAAGACTGGGTCAAACATCGAAGAAGTGCCGACCGTTCTACCCCATGAAAGAAGGCAAATTCACCAGCACTGATTTCCTTTACTTTACTACAAGTTGACTAATCGCTAAAACTGATTCAGGATATCCTGATTAGGGTTGACAATTCAATCATTCAAGAGGAGAGGAAGGATGGGAGATGCAAATCGATCAATTATTCCTTGAGGAAGGATGGGAGAGCGCGGTCATCCTTGAGGAAGAATGAGAGGGAGAGCAATCCTTGAAGAAGGATGGGAATCCTTCCGGAAGGATTGAGGGGGAATAAAGTGTTTATGAACCCTAAGACTTAGGGAAACTTATGTTATGATCAAGTTAGTCTAAATGGAGTATCTTTGATGTGGTTTACACACTTACTGATGCGAATGGAGCTATTTAGGGCAAATTAGGGAGATAGACTGGATAAAACAGTTCCAAGCCCTAGTTCCTTCTAAGTGAACGAAATTCTTGTTCAAATTGACGTAGAAAGTATTTATAAGGCCTTCTGTATAGTCAAGAACTCATTCCCTTGTTTTCCTTTCTCTTAAACGGCCTAAAACACCGCTTCTCTCCATCAATCCTTGAGGAAGGATGGCCATCCTTCCTCAAGGATGACCGCTCTCGCTCATCCTTCCTCAAGGAATGGAGCGATTTGCATCCTGTTGAAAAATGAAAGGAAGGCCTTCCTCTCATCCTTTAATTGTCAACCCTAATCCTGATACAGGATACTGTAACTAGAATAGCCAGTACGCGATAATTGAGACAACGAATTGAAGATCAATCGATCGCAATTTAATTTGCATGCTTATTGAAATATTCGAACAATAGAGACATTCGATTAATCGCGATCTCATCTTGTCATTCGTTCGCTCTTCACTCGAGTTGATCAGTCAGATGCGCCTCTCTCTCGTCTGTCCTCCAACCAACGCCACCAGGTATCATCCTCCCGGAGTTCCTCGGTTTCCCTATTCCACTGCGATGCTCACGTGCATAGCTGTTCTCCAAAATACCCGTTTTCTGAGATCTCTCCCCGTGCAAAGGATACTTCACTGCACCCTACCGTGATCTGATTACTTTATCAGCGTACTGTACCTGATCACCAACTGATTACCGTACCTTGGATACCGTACCAATCACCAACGATTATTACCGTACTTACTACCGTATCCTTTCAGTGATGCGTCTCCTGCTCTTCATCGCTCTCGCTCTTCTTCCGCTCTCAGCCGCACTCGAGGAATGAAGTGGAGATAACCCTCCACCCTCCTCCTCCCCTCCTCCTCTCGCTTGCAGTAGAGGGGCGGGCCTCTGATCAGGCCCTGTCCATTCACGAGTAAAGTGTGTGAAACATACAAATTTGCGGTCTATCTGCCTTCCTGGAAAGATCAAAGATCATCCGGGAAGAAATTAATGCACATGACGCGGCAAATATTTTCTGGATTTTCAACAAAGTAGAAGTGCCTCTTCATTCGTTTCCCAGATATTGAAGAAGCGTTACGCAAAAAGCAGAAGCACTCGATTCTTACGAAGACGGCTTCATATTTATCTTCACTTGCGTACCCAATCTAACTGAGAGAACCTTCCCGGCAACGGTGTGCGATCGTAAAATGACTATCGTATCTACAGTATCCTTCGAGGATCAGGATTAGTGATGTCAACTTGTAGTACAGTGAATTTGCCTTCCCATTCTTCTATGGAATAGAAAGATCAATTATAATCAAACGCAACCAACATTTCCTGCATTTTCAACAATGCCGAAGTATTGGATCTTTCGTTTCCAAGATATTGAAGACTTGGCATCTGGTTCCAAGTAGTGGTTGCAATACAGTATGTGGATGCGAAGAATGTATAGCACGTTGATCCAGAAAAAAATCGATATGTGATAGACTAGTTTCCAATCACATTGATCAGTTTGCGATTCCGAAATGCAACTCAATTACAGTATCTGATGATCGATAAAGGCAAACAGTATTCCAAGTGTCCTAGCCGAAGAATATCAATGTACAGTATTCTACAGTACCCAGTATCCCTTACACACATTATCTCAATTATCATATTTATTCTGCCTTCAGGATAGGCTAGTAACAAATCACATTGATCAGTTTACGATTCCGAGTTGTAATTCAAATACGGTATCTCTGATGTTCGATAAAGTCAGTTTACGATAAAAAATGATAGATGAAGTACTGTATCTGAAGATGGATAACGTGCAAACAGTATTCCAAGTACCCAAGCCGGATCAATGCATTCTACAGTACTCTACAGTATTCCTTGCACACAGATTGGCTCAAAAACCATCATATTTATTCTGCTTTAAGGCCGCTTTTCGCGCCTTAAAAGGACTTGAATCGTGAATGTACAGGGTCTGATCAGAGGCGCGCCCCGATCGACTTGAGTACGGTAGCCTTCGATTCGTTGCAGAGGTCGGTCGAGCAACAACAGTTCACAATTTGACGATCCTCTTCAGTCACGTTGGTGCAGCCTTCCTGAAACGGCGTACGCGTTAAACACAGTTGATTTGTTATTAATTTCATCTAACCTCCTCACAAACATCCACGCAGCCCCATCCCATATATGGATGCTTATGTGAAGTAATGTTCTCCTGATGGAAATTACAGAATCTTTCTGAAGGTCCGCAGTGCCTCTCTTGTTTCTGAAAGCATGCGTCCGATTGTGCACTGTAGATCGATTTCAGCACATACACGTTCAAGACCGAAGTCCACGGTCTTGCCTCCATAGCACTTGAGAGCGGTCGAGAGCGAAAGGAGCGTGAGAGCGATGAGGAGAATGGGAAGGATTCGCATCACTGTAAAGATACGGTATTTATACGGTAGCTGCTGTACTCAGGGGCAGGTACGGTAAACAGGGTACGGTAGTCAATGGGTATAGGGTACACTAGGCGGTAGTGGGATACGGTAATCAGTTGAGGATGGGCTTCCAGGGTATGGTAGTCAGAGTGTAATGGCTACGATAGTTAGCGGATAATGAGTACTGGGGTACTGGGATACTGGGTTACTGGAGTTCTGGGGGTACGGGGTTATACATGGTAGCGTTGTTTGGAGGAGAAATGAGAGCTAGATAGTCGCACCCGACCCCTCAACTAGAGCGAAGAGGGAACGAATAAATGTGAAGAATGAGGAGATTCGAAATTGCTGAATTCGGTACGTAAACAACAAATGAAAATGTATAAAGTTGACAATTGAAATAAATGGATTGAATTATACGGGCCATAGTCATTTTGAGCGATGTGTCGCGGAAACAACTTGGACCAGATACTTCGTTTATCGGGGAAACATGTGGTTAAATACATCGAGATATCAAGCGAGAGAAGTGGGCGGAAGAGAGTGCTATGCAACAAAAAGGAACGAGAGAAGGATGAACTACACTGATCGAGGGTGAATCATCTGGCACTTCTCTGTTTTTTGGCCCAGCCTTTTCTCGCAGAGTATTCCCCCCCCCCCCTATCGTTCTCATTCCCTAGAAGTCAATCCCTATCCCTTCACATTCAGAGCGGTCGTAGCCCGGGCCAAAACAGAGAAGTTCCAATCCTCTCTTCCTCTGTCTAAATAATAAAGTAGGAAAAAATTACTGATATCACACGCCTCCATGTATTCGTTCACTCTTCACTCAGGTTGATGCGACTCGCTCTCGTCTATGCTTCCTCCTACGACATCAGGTATCACTCCAAGTACCCTCTCCGTTATCCCTCCAGTACCCAATACCATCCCCAGACGACTATTCTCAATCCCCTCTGTGCATTCGTTCGCTCTACACTCGAGTTGATCATTATCACTCTCCTCCCTACTTTCAGAATCCCGATTCCTGTGTCTACCAAACGTACCAATACCAGAGGTGCATCAATCCCTCAAGATTAAAATAACGTTCAATATTCTGGCTCAGATTTAGTTTTCAGCCAACTTGTAATCCGGTAAAGAAAAGCAGTGCCGGTCTATCTACCTTCATCTAATTTCATCGAGAAGAAAGATCAAAGATCATCCGGGGGGAAAATTTATGCACACGACGCAGCCAATATTTACTCCATTTTCAACAATGCTAAAGTATCAGATCATTCTTATCCGAGTCATTGAAGTGTGGTACTCGGTACTTGGTTCCAAGTAGTTGATGAAAATTACAAGTACAGTAGTGGGCTGCGAAGAATGTTTGAAGACAGCAATACAGTTACCCCTCACATTGATCAGTTTGCGATTCCGAAATGCAACTCAATTACAGTATCTGAAGATCGATAAAGGCAAACAGTATTCCAAGTGTCCTAGCCGAAGAATATCAATGTACAGTATTCTACAGTCCAACATTATTCCTTACACACATTGTCTCAATTATAATATTTATTCTGCCTTCAGGCCGCATTTTCGCGCCATACCAGGACTTGAATCGTGAATGGATAGGGTCAGAGGCGCGCCCCAATCGACTTGAGTAGGGTATCATCCGTTTCGTTGCAGAGGTCGGTGGAGCAGCAACACAACTCTCTGTTACCATGCTTGCTGCAACCGTCCTGAAATGGGGGTATGCGTTAATTACACTTGTAAAGGGTAAAGGTAAAGGTGTTTACACGTCAAGCGATTTCACAGTCGTAGGACAACGCTTGGTGGGCCCTATTCTTTGGTTCATTTCACCTTCTTGCAAACTTTAGTTGATGAGCATCCCCACATGTACTGTTCATCCTGGGTACGTGTACGTTCGAGATAACAGAATCTTTCTGACTGATCGCAGAGTCCTTCTTGTCTCTGAATGAATGCGTCAGATTATGTACACTGCGTTTTGGAGTCAAAAGTGATTTGAATCATTCCCTTCAAGACTAGACAAAACAAAAAAATTTTTTCTCTCGCTGCTCTCTTTTTCTCGCCCACCCCCTATAAAACGCCGTGATGGATAGCCGATCGAGTTCAGTACATCTTGGGACGTAGGCATGACTCCATCAAAAATCATCTTGCCCCGATAGCACTTGAGTGCGGTCGAGAGCGGGAGAAGTGCGAGTGCGATGAAGAGAAGGAATCGCATCACTGAAAGGATACGGTATTAGTACGGTAGGTACAGTATAATGAGAACGGAAGCCAGAGGGGCGGGTACGGTATCCTGGGTACGGTAGTCAGTCGGGGGCTGGGCACGGTATACAGGGTACGGTAGTGAATGGGGAGAGGGTACAGTATCCTTGGGTATCGGAGGGATATACTGGGGTTCTGAGGTACTGGGGTACTGGGGCATTGGGGTATTGGTGGAAGATAGCGGGGGATACCTGCTGGCGTTGGTTGGACGAGAGAGGAGAGCTAGTCGACTGTTCTTCACGAGCGAAGAGCGAACGAATAAAAAGAGAAGATCGAGTCGATTCGAAGTATCCATTGTTCGACTAATTGAATTGATATGTAAAATTATAAATGAAACTTATTATTACATTAGTGTTCGTATTTGAACGGGTAACTTAATCGATATGTAAATTGCTAATTGAAATTGATTTTTGTTGTTATATCAAAGTTCACAGCGTGTCAGAGAGGGAAGATAATCCAATTATCGCGGCAATGGCCAATTCATGTGACTCTTTTCCCTCTCCTATTCATTCTCGCCCCTCTCGAGTGAATTGCGCGGTCGCTTGTGGAATGAGAGGGTAGAATGAGAGGGAGAATTGTGTAAAATGGCGAGAATGGAATAAGTTTCATTTTATTTATTAGTACATCAAGCATCTCTTTGAGTTAAATCTATTTACAATGATGGAAAGGCGTTTCTGGAGAGGGGTTCGTTTCTGGACTGGAGAGTCCATTGGCGCAAGTCCGTCCATTAAAGTCCAAAAGTGAATTAAAGTGCAAGTCCATTAAATTGAATAAATTACAAATTACTAACATATTACAGAAATATTGAATATAGAAAATATTATAGAAAAGATCGATACGATCCCTTACTACATTCTGAGAAACTCATCCAGAACACCGCGCACCTTTCCCTCTCACTTGGAATGATTCATTCCTTGCCAAAAGAAATTTGAGCGGTGAAGGCCCAAAACCTGAAATGCGCGCCGTGACTCTCCTCCGAGGCCGTCAAAGGAAACCCCCACACCATCATTATTTTTGAAATCCTCATTACGTCGGCTAAAACGGCGTTAAAAAAATGTTCTTAGAAAATAAACTCATATTCGAGAAAATTGAATTTAAAGGGTGTTTTTCTCGTCTTTCTCGAATATGAGTTTATTTTCAAAGAAAATTTTTTAACGCCGTTTTAGCCGGCGTAATGGGCATTTCAAAAATAATGATGGTGTGGGGGTTTCCTTTGACGGCCTCGGAGGAGAGTCACGGCGCAGATGACCAATCGAAAAAGACATTTCAAATTTTATTAAAACATTCAAATATCGCTAGAGCATACCAAAAGACTTTTCTTTAAATAAATCTTAATTCCGCTTTGCAAATTTTAGCCTTATCAGTCAAATATGGGTTATGTTTCACCAGTTTTATTTAAACACTGTCTCCAATCCATCATGGAAAGTAATTTGCCGCGGAGAACAAAGGAGTTCTCCCTCTCTGGCACGCTGTGAAGTTTAATCGAAAGCCCTAATTTTACATTGCCCTAAAACCTTAGTGGAAATTTTAGCTACAGTACGTTACCTTCCTTCGCGATCGAACACCTACTACGCGAAGATTTAAAAAAAAATTACAACTAATAAAAAATGCGATTACTCGCATTTTTCAATTTACCTTTTACATATTAATTAAATTGTTCGAACAATGGAAAATTCCAATCGACTCGCACTTCACTTTTTATTCGTTCGCTCTTCGCTCGAGCTGAGTAGTCGGGTGCGACTAGCTCTCGTCTCTCCTCCAACCAACGCCACCAGGTATACCCCCGATACCCCACCGATATCACCACCCAGTACCCCAGTACCCCAGTACCTCTGTACCCCTGTGCCCAAGTACCCCTGTATCCAAGTATCCCAGTACCCCCAGTACTCCAATACCCCAGTACCCCGGTACCCCGGTTTCCGCAGTACCCCTCTGACAACCGTATCCACGATACCGTACTCATCCCTCTCTTGACTACCGTATTCAGGATACCGAACCAATCCTTCCACTGACTACCGTATTCGGTTTACAACAACCCCCCCCCCCCCTAATATCTTCCTTACAAGTGACGTGTACAAGTGTTAGTCCCCCAGTGCCCCAGTATCCGAGCATCCCAATACCCCGGTACGCCAGTATTCTAGTACCCAAGTACCCCGGTACCACAGGTACCCGTCCCCCATTGACTACCGTACCTGGTGTACCATCCCCTCCCTCTCGCATCATCTACATATCCCCTACCGTACCCTAGATACTGTACACCATCACCAACTGACGCTACCGTACTGATTAGCTATCAAACAAATACAGTACTCTTTCAGTGATGCGATTCCTTCCCGTTCTTCTCATCACTCTCGCTCTCCTTCCGCTCTCTGCGGCTCTCAAGTGTTTCAACTACCATCTGGTCGAGGGAGGGATAGCCAAGCAAAAGGTTGGTGGGCAAACTGTTCATGCAAAACATAAGCATGCGATGAAAAAACATGCAAACTGCGTATATGTTTTTCCGGAAAATGGTTCCGCTATCTGAAAATGTGAATCTGCTTTGCAGACTGAAGAGACTTGCCCTGCTGATGCGACTCACTGTATCGAGATGAGGGGATTAACTGCAGACGAAAAGAACTTCGTGTCCGGACTTTGCGACAAAGGACACCACTGCATCGGACGAGGAACTGTGGGTTTATCGTCAACACTATCACTGCGAGATTGGGTAACCTACCCGCTCAAAAAGTTCATTGCCCTCTCATCTAGCGGGCCGGGGTATTTAAAATTTTTATATGTAGACCTCAAATTCTCCGCTCAATGTCCAAGGAAAATACATATCGAAAAAACAACGTTTGTTGCAGGATCGCTCTTGTGAGGACATAAGGAGTGATGAATACTTCGGCATACGATGCTGCTGCACGGGCGACCTCTGCAACCCTCTTCCCGCGATCAAGTGTAACGATTTTACGCTGTTCGACGGAAGCTCCGCAGTTCCGAAAAAAGAAAAGGTCAGTTAAGTAACGTGTGAAGATAATAGAAGAGAGATAATAGATAATAGAATAGAAGCAACATTTTTTGTGATATCGTAATTCAAGGTGCTGTATTAAAATATTTGCGAAACGTTAACACCTTGCAGCGAGAGAAGGTGTGCCCTTTCTATGTGCGGAACTGCTACTCAATGCTTGGAAAATCCGCTGACGGCAAAGCCGGTACTATGGGCGACTGCGACGTGTCACACATGTGCACAACTGTAAGTTGATCGACCTGGCTCTATTGCTCTGGCATCTCCTGTCATTCTGCAAACAGGAGACAGGAGTGAACTAGAATGGGCATTAGATGCCACCCCTTCCATTCCACAACCAATTTCCATTTCAGGATGACTATTGCGATACCCTGTCGTCACCATTTGTGGAAGGGGCGACGTGCTGCTGCAAGGGCGACCTCTGCAACACGGAGGCGTTCACTGCAAAAGTGGCTGTGCCCACACCACCACCCCCTACCCAACCCCCTACGCCCACTGGCAAGCCCAAAGACGATTCGAACGGATCGAAATCGAATGAAACTGCTACTACATCCGCCTCGACCGCCCTCCCCTTGTCGCTTGCAGCAGCTGCAGCCGTGCTTGCTGCACGCTTCTGACTAGACCCGGACCATTCACGTGTTTACATCAAGAACTGCGCTAAACGCGTTCAGTAAGCAGAATAAAAACCGTGAACTAAGCATTGTGTTCGTATTGTGTGCATGTAATGATTGGCTATTTGTGTGTGGTGTGTATCGTGTGTATGCTTGGAACACTGTAATTCGCAGACTAGGGACCGCAGAGTAAAATTTCAAACTCTTCCTAAAATTCCTGTTTTGCTACTATGGGGTGATCAGCGATGCCAAATCATTATAGCACTTTCGAAATTTTAAAATATTTCATAATTAAGGTGTAATTAGAGACAACTCTAAGCCCCGCCCACCGTGGTGTTGCGACCGGGCGTGTGCAGTCTGATGGGTCACGAAATATCAGCGGGTCAATTGAGGAGAATTTCAAACACTATTATTTTATTTTCTATTTCTAGGTTAAGCAGTTACATGCCCAATTATCACTAATTGATAAAGAATATGAAGATTTTCCAACTTCGGCGTTAGTTATGAAGGAAAATCTAAACTACAGTAATCAGTACCACAATCAGATGTGCCAAAAACGAGCGCTAAGCCATAATTCTTGCTTGAAATACACCTGAAGATGCATAAAAAATTAAATAGTATCGCTAACTATCGCGGCGTGCTTCCCTTCTTCGAGATTTGTATCGAACCTGGTATTTACATGTGCTAACTTTGATAATTATTTTCTAAGTTTCTCTATGATGAATTTTTCTGAATTTTCTCGCATAAAAGGTTTTTAACTAGCAGAACATATTGTAAACAAAACTGGAGGGCTGCACGCCTTGAAACGTTCGCTGGATAATTAAATGCTGAAAAATAACAAATTTGAATATTTTAGTAGTAAATTTCTCATTTTCTCTATGATGAATAGTTTTCTTCTTTTTATTATAAATTTATAATGATGTCTTGTATATATTTAACACAAAAATGGAGGGCTGCACTTCCCAGTATTCGATTAATCTTGAAAAAATAAATTTTGTGCGTTGATTTGAATTCCCGGGCGTTCGACGTTTGTATTTCGGTCGCAGGCCTTCTCCGGCTCTTAAATTTGAAATTCCCGGACTGCGCCCCCTATTCGCAGACCAAATTAATGCATTTCATTTTTATTCGGTCTCATCGTATTGTGAAGTGACAGAATACCTTCAGATAGCTTTAGACTAATGTGTGAGATGGCCCGCCGAAAATTACTTTGTCTTATTCAATTTTTAAATTTAATCTTCAACAGACATTTCTTCATTTATTCGTTCGCTCTTCTTTCGAGCCGATCGGTCGGGTTCATTTCGCAGCTCCAAGCTCCCAGGTAAACCGATTACTGGGTACTATAGACACCATTAGCTGTTTGATCGCAAACTGAATGTTACCTTTTGCGAAACACTAGAACACCGTACTCGCCAACTGATTGCCGTATCCTTTTAGTGATGCGATTTCTTCTCTTCATCGCTCTCGCCCTCCTCCCTCTCTCGCTCACCCTCAAATGTTATGTGGGTGAAGACCACTACAACGAGGATGGAACGCCGAATAGCGAGAAAAGTGTTGCAAAGGTATCGTGGGATTGAAATGCATGAAATTTGGCTCTCTAGCACACATCACTTATTGTTAGGAATACTATAAAATTGCAATTTTTTCAGGAAAAAACATACATTTCAGATCGCAAGGCACTGTCCTCGATCCTCGAAGGTCTGTGTATGGGTTCACTTGATCCCTGATGAGCATAAACACACGGTGTATCGATGCGGAAAGCCTGGTGGTGAAGAAGCCGATGGGGATGGTGATGAGGTATGATTTATCGAAAATTTGAGTCTCAATATTTGTATCAAAGCGGCGTAATTGGGCGTTTTCCTCAAAGGTCTCCAGCTGGAAGAGGAATCAGAAATATCCGAACATTCTCGATTTATTTAGGCAGCAAATCTCAGAAAAGTGCATAAAATGTTCGTGAATGTCATCAGCCAAGAACACGATTACGTCTGAAATTGGCAAATCTGAATCATTGCAGGCGCTCTGTCAGCATCAAGAGATCGAGACTAGCTATGAAGAAAAAACCTTCCGCATCCCCCGTAAAATCTGCACTTGCAAGACCGATTTCTGCAATGAAAACGAATCGGCGACCGGTCCGACCGCCTTCCTGCTGCTTGCAGCAGCTGCAGCCATGATTGTTGCATGAATCTGAACTGATCCTGGCTCATTTTGAAAAAATCAAAACACAACATTCTTAATTCTATGCTAAATTCTTAGCCCTAAATTCTTAGCAGATATGTTCCCTACTCTACCTTATTGCTCTTCACGAAGACACACCGACTACGAGTAGATTCACAATTTGCAAAAAAAATAATAAATAACAATTGTTCGCAATTTAAATTAACCTTTTACATATTAATTGAATTGCTCGAACAATGGAGAATTCGAATCGCCTCATTCTTCACTTTTTATTCGTTCGCTCTTCGCTCGAGCTGAGTAGTCGGCTCTGACTAGCTCTCGTCTCTCCTCCAACCAACGCCACCAGCACAGCGTGCCATCGCACATCAAAAAGTCGATTTGCATGGCGGACGCCCATTTCTTCACCTATCCTTTCCCTCCCTATCATTTTGCTTGTCCCTCTGCTTGTTGGTCGGTCGACGGAAAGAAATGAGGAATGAAGGAGAGAAAATATATTATAGAGTCAATGAAACATATCTCGACGAATTTTAGCGCATCATTTTCTCTTTTGATCTATTTGCAACATCTGTTGATCTATTTGCAACATGAGTGAAACATAACTTTTTTTTTGAAACTCATCTCGAAATTTTAGTATAGAGTCGAGTTCCGGATCTCCGAATCCACTGATGGAAACCCCATACCCTGCATTAGTTTTGAAATCCTTAGGAGATTTCAAGAACTTTGATCCTTTCCGATTTTTGATAACTTCTTTTATATTCGAGAAAAACACGAAAAACTGCAAAAATAGGTACATTTATCTGTGCTCTGCGCCTCAACATCGCATTTTTTTTACATTTTCGGCACGCGACGACTCCTTTCTGAATGCCCATCAATGGAAAGTACCACACCATTATCATTTTTGGATTCCTTGAAATGCCTGCTAAAATTGTCAGGAACCGGAATTTTGATTTAGGACTTTGTATTTGAGAAATTCGCTAAAACTGCTGAAAAACGACTAAAAACACCGATTTCAGCATAAATCTGATCCTTTCTAGGTTAAGCAAATGAATTGGAGCTAATGAATTACATGGATCGATAGGGAATGTCTTTAGGAACATTTCTCAGGAGTTCGATTTTTCATTTTCGCCCTGGATTGTTCACGGCATCATGTTTTCACTAGCGCATCAGCGGATTTTCGCCGCAAAACCACTCAAAACGACGTGAAATTATCCTCTCCCTCCCCCCTCGCATTAGAATACGTCCGCCGCGGCGAACAAAGGAGGCAATCCTCTCTGGCACGCTGTGCACCAGGTATACCCCCGGTACCCCACCGATATCACCGCCCAATACCCCAATACCCCAGTACCCCAGTACCCCATTACCCCAGTACCCCAGTACCCCAGTACCCCAGTACCCATCCTTCTTTCACTGAATACCGTACTCAGTATACCGTACCCATCCTTCTTTCACTGAATACCGTACTCAGTATACCGTACCCATCACTCATTCGCTACCGTACCCAGGATACCGTACCCATCCCCCACCGACTATTGTATTCAGTATGACTCACCTCTTCCCAACAAATCACCTATTTTCCGTATCCGTTATATAATACCGTATTCTTTCAGTAATGCGATTCCTTCTCCTCATCGCTCTCGCCCTTCTTCCGCTCTCGGCCGCCTTCAAGTGCTACGAGGGCGTTGACTTCAAGCTGCCGGACGGTTCGCTCGCTCCAAATTCCAAAGCGAAGGTAAGCATTCATTGTATACGGGAGGGATCGGCAATTTGCTGGTCCGATCTTCATTGACTTGCTATGTAAACAGGGAAGATGGACTTCATTTATTAGTGGCAAGCATGAACACTACCACCCATCTCTTCCCACCCGGATATTAGGGAAAAATAGAAATTATTTCTAGAAAGCAACGACGTGCGCTCCAAGGGTCGGAATCTGCTTTTGGGAAGATGTTGAAATTTCTGGCGGCTTACGCAAGTTGGAGAGGAAGTGTGGAGACCCGAACAAATACTGCACAGACGTAAGAAACGCAATCGTGTAGAAGCATTGCGAAATATTACGAAATCTGCAAACAATCCTTATCCGCTGATCAACAATTGTTTTGCAGCACTGCCTAAAACTTGGACCTCTCCCTATTGTGGATCAGGATACGGGAGAGAAGATTGGGACGTCTAACCACCATGTGTGCTGCTGCGAGAGCGACCTTTGCAACGAAGCGGATACTCCTCCTCCCAAATCGCCAGCGGCCGGCCCCACCTCGACCGGCATCAAGTGCTACGCGGGCGTAGATGGTAATAAGGTATCGTAAGAATATTTTTCTTTCCACTTGTAGCTGACCTTTGACGAACGTTCAAGGGGCGGAGAAAGGAAGAGTCCGGGAGGAGGCGGTAGATCAACTGTCCTCCTCCCCCCTATCTTCTTCCTTCCTCTTCCCCAGACAATCAATTGCTCGCCTTGGCAAGGCTCTGATAATTTCTCGTGCTCTTTCGCCTCTATGATCGACGACTGTTTCCCATGTTACGAACGTGCTTGCAGGCAGAAAAGCAGTGCTCCGACAACACCAAGATTTGTGAGACGGCCGTAATCTCAGGCAGTGCGAAGTCTTTCACTCTAAGGGACTGCGGAGATGCTAGCGTCGCGGATTGCAAGGCCCCGGTAAACCTCTATCGTAGTGTGCTTATTTGTATGCCATGCAATTTCAGGGACTGACTAACGGATGCGCTTCCAAGACGGAGGAGTCGGCATATAACGGAGTCAAAGTATCCGTAACCACCAAATCCTGCTGCTGCGAGGGCAATCTCTGCAACGGAAAGGACATCCAAGTTGGAGCCTCCGCGCCCTCTGGAAAGCCGAAAGACGGCTCGAAGGACTCGAAATCAGAAGGATCTAACCCCGCAACAGCTCCGGCCGTCCTCCTCTCGCTTGCAGCAGCTGCAGCCGTGCTTGCTGCACACTTCTGACTAGACCCCGACCATTCACGTGTTTACTGCCAGAACGGCGCTAAACGCGTTCAGTAAGGAGAATAAAAACCGTGAACTAAGCTTGTTGTCCACATGGGATATCTACTGGGTCAGAGGACACCTACAAACTACACAACTATTTGTCTTACCTGTTTATGTCAATATACCGTATACAAGTTCGATATACTCGTATACCCGAGAGATCTTCTTCCCGTCTTCGGAGTGATATGCTGAGTAACTACAGTATCCTTCCTTCACCGCCTACGCGAACCTACTCTCTCTCTTCAGCAAATTATTTGTTCGCACGTTCAATTATTTTTTTGCATTAATTAACAATGTATTTAATTAACAATAGAGATTTCGACTATTCTCGCCCTCCTCCATTTATTCGTTCGCTCTTCACTCGAGTTGATCAGTCGGGTGCGCCTCGCTCTCCTCTCTCGTCCAACCAACGCCACCAGGTATACCCCAGTACTCTCCTCTAGTACCCCAGTACCCCCAGTAACCGAGTACCAGTGGTCAACTGATTACCCAGAGTACCGTACACAAGATACCGTACCCTAACCCTTTTGTCTACCGTATCCAATCCTATCAGTGATGCGATTCCTTCCCGTTCTTCTCATCACTCTCGCCCTTCTGCCGCTCTCGACCGCTCTCAAGTGCTACGCGAAAGTATCGGGCTCGGGAATGCCATCCGACGTACAAGAAATATATAACAGGGCCAATGCACATCCTACGGTATGCCATACCGTCATACCTAAGACCTAAGTCATGCCTAAGCCATACTGCCAAACGAGACAATAAACATGCTACTCTGCTAAGCCATAACCTATGTTGATCTGCAATAGTAGATCAGTTCCGCTGTCTGACTCAAGGTTCAAGGCCCTGATAGATGCATTCTCAGGAGGAGATGACGTGCAAAGTAGGCGCCGAATTCTGCGCCACATCTGATGCTCGGGACAAAAAGGCGCAAGCCTCAGTACACATCCAGGCATGCGGAACGGATCACATTCGATGCCAAAAGGTAATTGGAAGGTAGTCGGATCAAAAGCCTTTGTTACGGTACAATCTAGGGGGGGGGGGTTCACGTGTCGTAGGAAGTTGCCAATATGATAGTAGACCACACAAATCAAGGGGGGTACGAAATGATGGAAGTGGTAATAACCACCGTAAATAAATCCCCTACCACGTGCACGCAACACGTAGGACAGACTGAGCACAGAATTTGCTTGGGGTTGCAGAGCGAGCTCGCCTAACACCCTTACTTCCACCCTAACTATTTCTCAGGAGGGCTGCATCGACTTCACGAATCAGAAAGAATTTCATGGCGACGAGATCTTTGTATGGAGCGGAAAACTCTGTTGCTGCAAGGGCAACCTCTGCAATCTTGCAGCCGCCCCGACCGCCCTCCTTTCGCTTGCAGCAGCTGCAGCCGTGCTTGCTGCACGCTTCTGACTAGACCCCGACCTTTCATGTGTTTACTGCCAGAACGGCGCTAAACGCGTTTAGTATGCAGAATAAAACCGTGAACTTATTTGTTGTATTGTTGTGTGCATTGGATACTGTAATCTGACACTGTATGAGGAATATTGTAACGAAATCAACAGAAAAAAATGAAAATGGCTCTAGAATTTCCAACAACAAGACCTTCTGACAAAACTATTAATTCGCTCCTTACCCGAGCTGAACAGTGTTCCAATGTCAGAAAACCAACGCTACACAAACCACAGTCACTGGAAAAAAACACACAATACGGAAGACATATTTGCTACGGCTTTATCATGATCGCTGAACGCGCATTAGCACCGTTCAAACAATTACAGGGGTCTGGTCAGATGCGTGCAGCAACCATGGCTACAGCGGCTGCTGCAAGCGAGAAGAGGGCGGTCGGAGCGGCTGCAAAGTTAGCTTGTGATGTTAGGTGCTCCCCCATCGATGACGTCTCACGTCATATCATGATCCTGCAATGGGAATCCCGGCAGGGATTCCCGTTTCTCGGGCACAAAACACGCACATATGAGGCTAATTAGAAGAGGGGAAATGCACACAAGACGGGAAGTTCGCTCAAGTAACGTTTGTTGGCAACTCCGACCTTATTGGAGATCTCTCATGAAGGGAGATCCTCCGCTAAGTGTTCTCAACTGACTGACTCGAATAGGAGAACAATTGAGTGGCGCACGCGCCTTGGGCGAAAGGGAAAGGATGAGGAAAGACGAGACACAAAGTAGGAATGAGCAATCGGCGATAAATGAGTATTACATGTCTGTCATAGAATGTTCGATACGATACCAAGAAGAACTAGAATAAAGATATTTATGAATCACACGAGACACAACAATAATTCTCCCATAAAGCCAGGGTGAGGATCGCTCCTCGATCGCTCCAGTTAGCAGTGTCGCTCTCCTTATGTAGTCGCATATCCGGCTCCTTTGTCAAGGTTGGCGATGGGCATTGTCCATTGTTCCCTTGTTTGGCAAGTCGAGTGACATTCTTGCGCCAGTTGGGGAATGGTATCGGATCACACTTAACATCCCCCAATTTCGAATAAATCGATGCCCTCATCGATTAGAATGATGGTAGGGGTACGATGATTCGAGTCTGGGTTTGACGCGATGTTGATGGAGTGTGAAGTGGCGACTTGTGAGCGGGGAAAGTGTTGATCTTGGAGTAAGTTGGTCTCAATGCGAAGAAGAGTAGAATAGATATGTACGAATAATAAAACAAAAAAAATAGGCTACTATGATACTAGTAAATGTGAACATGCAATTCGAATGTTCCAAGGGATTCTTGGAGCTTTGAAATTCATCTGACGACTGATTATCCTTATACGTGAATTGATTTTTGACCTTTTCCTGATTTTCATGGTTATTGATTTTATCTCTGTATGATTTTTGATTTTGCTTTTGGCTTGCTGTTTTCCGACAAAAATCAGAATGAGTATTAGTACTGAAAATAACGGTATTAAACCGAAATTTTGAGTCAATTTATGATTGAAATTAGCAGCCGTTGCTACTTCAGCTATAGTAAAGACATTCCGATCAGGCACGAACAAATCGCGATTAACTGCAGCAATGGTTTTCTTGTCACACCTCGCATATTGTAGGTGATTAACTCCATTTCTTCTCCTTGTTCTTCATTATGGATAAATTTCGAGTATCTGTCTTGGGGACTCATGTTTTCAGAAGACTCTTTTCTCCTCAGAATATAATTTACTCGAGGTTCAGATATCGCTCGTCTCAGATTTCCGCAACAACAACCAATTCCACAACTGATGATTTCATGCCAATAGTATTTTACCATTAGATATAGTATTAGAATTACTGTCGCTGAGATCAATAATCCGATCATGATATTTCTGACAAATTTTAGCCAGCTAGTTGTGAATTCAAACACTTTGTCTTTCACTTCGACAGCAAAGTTGACTACTTTACTCGAACCTTGTTTTGCCACTTCCACTCCACGATTTTTGATGTTCTCCACTTTCTGCTTTATTCGTTCCCACAGTGAAGTGGAAACCTCTTTGAAATTATCTAATGATTTACTTTCCATGAATCCGAGAATGGGGATTGTGCTGATATTTTCAGAATTCGATATGGTTTGAACTCTCAGCTGATGATCTCTCTCCACTCTCATCTTGATCATGGTTTCATCACGTTTTCCCTTCCCATTAACACCATCACATGTTGTTATGGGCGACGAATCGTGAACATGCATTGTTTCTTCATTGACGAACATTTCAGTGCCATTTACTAGGATAGGGAGGTAAACGTGACAATTATATCCATTTCCGGTGAGAATGCGGCGATTTTCCTTGATTTCGCTAGGGAAAACTCCCTCGCACAATGATATGCTATACGTCTCCTTATCTATGATTTCTGCTGCGATATCAAATCAACCTAGCAGTTGTTGAATGATTTTTGTAGGATGCAATTGCATTTCCATCTGCAATTGTTTCTTTTTATCCTTTCTTTGTTCACAGATGTCTAAATAGACTCTGTTGATGTCATACTTTCCTAATTCCGTCTCCATGTTGACATACTGATTATCATTCGATGATGTAGTAGTTGACCCCTTGGCTAGAGATGAGAACTCCATGCTTTTCCTTTCAGAATGATTTATTGAATAATGACTTGGGTTAGCTTTCAACTCTGTCGCCGAACGAACAAATCTCTTCTTTCTTGCTTTTCCAGTGATTTCATATAATGACTTTGCACTTTGAAATTCTGGAAAACTGATGTCGAAAAATTCGGATGTTTTCAAGACATTTTGTCTTGTACACACGTCAATATTCATCTCATGGGTGAGAGGATAAAGTATTTTCTCCAAGCTCGGAATTAAAATGACTGAGTCACTAATGATTACATCATGATGACTTATCGCCTGCGTGCATTTCATGATTTTTTCCTCTGGACGCCAAAGGATAGTCTGATTTGAATTTTCACACACACCTTTTTCAAGTTCACATCCAAAAAGGCTTCCAATTGTCGAAACTGGAACTCCCTTTTTGAGTTCAAACACAACCCCATACTGAAGTACATATGATTGCAATGTTGAACACATCATTCCATACATTGGGAGCTTTGGAACAGATATGTCTGATTTCCATAATCCGTGTTTTCCTTCGGTTAGATTTCCTGATTTTGAAATTTTCGTTCTTTCCATTTTCATGCATTCTTCAATTGATATCGGTTTTTCAATGCTAGTTACATTAACAGTTTGATTGAAAAACATACCCAAGCTCGAGATACAGCTTCTGGTTTCAATGATAGAGCATCCGAAGGCTGAAGTCGGTTGTGCTATCTGATCTTTCCTGTACACCACTGCTTTAGTGTAGACAGATTTTGAGTTGTTAAATCTCGATGTGCACGGTATCATTGACTCGTCTTGCGAAAATATCAATGCTACCGTATCTTGATTTTTACAATTCCAGAATTTTTCTGCTGATACGGGCATGAATAGTGCACACAAACTCACTACTACGAACAATGTGTTTACAGATGGTCTTGAAAATCGAACTGATTTTCGTCCATATTCTTCTCGATCTCGTGAATGATCACGTGATGCTCCTCGTCTTTCTTGGGAATGATCGCGTGAACTTGATTCATCAGAATCATCCTCGAAATGTGCACGACAATTTCGTGCATAATGTCCGAAGTTTTGGCAAATAAAGCACCTTATGTCTTTCATATCTCGAGATAGATTTTCTCTTCTGTCGTAATCTCTCCGATCATTGAATGATCTTCGAGTATCACTGACATCGTTTCCCATTCTTTTTTGAAATTGATTATTCCCTCCTCGGAACGAGTTGTAATCTCTATTCCGGCCGAGGTAATTTACTGCCGGCTCCGCGATTTCGTCCAATTTTGCTTTTCTTAACTCTGCTGTTACTTCCTTGGCGATGCTTTTAGCACAAACTCCTCCCTTACTGAGTTCGTTATATGTTTTAAGCTGTTCAGCCATCTCTAGTGCTGAATTCAATGTTTTATGATTTTCCTTCATGAGTTTGAAACGTATGTCTTCGGTGACACCAGCGGCGAATGCATCCGCCATCAACCGTTGCTGCGCGTCCTCTCTCATATCAGGATACGCAGCTAAATAATTTCTGCGCACTCTGGCTGCATATTCAGGAAGAGTTTCCGATTCCTTCATAGCAATGTTTTTATCGAACTTAGCTCGAATGATGCTTTCCTTTGTGCTAAGCTTTTCCATCAGTTTTTGTTGAAGTGAAGCATAATCATGCACCTTGCCTTCCTTCTCGAATTCAGTATAGGCCCGTTCGGCTCTTCCAGTTAAGAGTAGAGGTAGAGCCTTATACGCTTTGACTTCTCCTAGTCCATAGCAATTGATATGACGATGATATCTGTCTAGATAATCCATGAATTGTTCACCACCTTCTCCACTGAATTTGGGTAGATTCTTCACAATTTGAGGGTCGATTTCATTCCATGGTTTGGCTGACATGATTTTGTTTTCCTTGATCGGCGAAATCTCCGAATGGAAAGTGATTTGTTTTCCTGGCTTTGGCGTTGAAGTCAAAGCTGAAGGAAACGCTGAAGGTCTAGAAATTGCTGTATTCCTTGCTGGAAATAGGTTTTTCCTTGCAATAGATCTCTCAAGAGCCCCTGATGTCTCTTCTTGATCTAACTTTTCCTTTAGTTCTCTCCACGAATCTACAACTGTTTTAGTTGCAGGTGATTGATTGCTTTCCTCAAACGACTGATCTGCTGTTGTTCTTCCAAGTATCCCTGTTTCAATCGGCGATGATTTTGGGCTTTTCAGGGAATCCAACCGATTTTGAATACCGGTTTTGATTCTCTGAAGAACTGGTGTTTTGGGAAGGACTGGGACGATAGTTTTGTCCTGATCTTCCTCTCTTGTGGAACGGTTAAACAAGGATTCAATTGAGCGAACTCTAGTTAATGCCTTTCCAAGTGCAGTTGCTGCCAATTGAGGAACGCGGTTACCCGCTTTCTCAAGTGTAGTTCCTGCTAACTGCTTTATAGACTCGACGGAACGTCTAAGTGTCGCTGGGATATCTTCGAGCGATCTTTGACGTGTTCGAGCTGGGGTGGAACCGTATCTATCGGGGGCAGTAATCGTACGACGAAGATTGTAAGTTGGCTGAGCAATGATGCTGAGCGGGTGATGGGGTGGTTGGTACTTGCCGCCTTGTTTCTTATATACCCTATCTCGCCTGTCCTTCATTTCATTGGCACTGTTCTCTCCTTTGTGCCGTTTTGTCCATGACAATCCTTTGTTTGTCTCTTCTATCCTTGGGATCTAAAATCCTGGAACTTTCTCTTATTCCTTTCACGCAATCTCTAACGCGATCTCTTGCTTTTGCCAAATGAGATGCTGTTTTTGAGAAAAGGATCTGCATTCCTTTCCAAATACAGTCAATGTCGTGATTTAGATGATGATTTAAATGATTCATGATTTGAATGCGTTAAAGCTACCATTCTCAATATTACAGTTGATTACGCTCTTCTCCGGGAAATCTGTATATTATTTAGAATCTTATGATTTTCTCCAAACGAATTTCTCTGTGTAGACGATCCTTACTCCTCGCGGATATTGCATAAATCTAATTCCCTGTTTTAATCTAAAAATTGGATCCTTTAGAAAAGTAATTATATAAAGTGAAACATATTCTGAGAAAAAAATCTTCCAAAAAAAAACTACTCACTAAACAGCCTGGTTCTTACTGTTTCTCAAAACACAAAAAAAAACAAAAATAAGAATAACTAGTTGATACCGAATAATTTGACAACAATCTTCCGAAAACATTTACCAATTTGCAGCCCTGTGATTCAACTCTCATTGAATCACCTTCGATTCCCTCTTGAAATCGGACTCTGGCACTCTGGATCATTTACTCCGTGATCTCTGGCCAACTCATGGTCTCTTCTACTCAAAGACCTGTGCTCCTAGAGCTGTAAAAATGCGTAAGCTCCCTGAGTCTTTTGACTCATGCCACTAAGAGCTTACTACTCGTGCCTATAGCGTGCTCACACTAAACGCTTTCTGTAGGTCACACACTCGAATTCTCTCTCTCTTCTAAGGAATCCTTCTAGGATTATTTCGGCCGAAATACTGCAAATTGCCTAAATGGATGGAAGATTGCTCCGAATATGCGCGTATTGGAAAGGGAAAGTAGAACTAAATGTTCTAAAAAGTGTTTCGTGAAAGTGAAATTACGCGAATTTGCGTATCTCATGGTCAAAAGGACGACATTCAGTTCTTCATCTTTCCAATATCACACATGATTCGATAGTACGATTCTGACCTTCGTCTAGTCACAGTTTCGTGTACCAATCCCGGAAATAATTCTCACAGTTCTCCATTCGTCAGTGGCTGATCAATTCCGCTGACCGTCGGAGTACCGCTTGAGCTTTCCCGGGACCTACCATGTTAGGTGCTCCCCCATCGATGACGTCTCACGTCATATCATGATCCTGCAATGGGAATCCCGGCAGGGATTCCCGTTTCTCGGGCACAAAACACGCACATATGAGGCTAATTAGAAGAGGGGAAATGCACACAAGACGGGAAGTTCGCTCAAGTAACGTTTGTTGGCAACTCCGACCTTATTGGAGATCTCTCATGAAGGGAGATCCTCCGCTAAGTGTTCTCAACTGACTGACTCGAATAGGAGAACAATTGAGTGGCGCACGCGCCTTGGGCGAAAGGGAAAGGATGAGGAAAGACGAGACACAAAGTAGGAATGAGCAATCGGCGATAAATGAGTATTACATGTCTGTCATAGAATGTTCGATACGATACCAAGAAGAACTAGAATAAAGATATTTATGAATCACACGAGACACAACAATAATTCTCCCATAAAGCCAGGGTGAGGATCGCTCCTCGATCGCTCCAGTTAGCAGTGTCGCTCTCCTTATGTAGTCGCATATCCGGCTCCTTTGTCAAGGTTGGCGATGGGCATTGTCCATTGTTCCCTTGTTTGGCAAGTCGAGTGACATTCTTGCGCCAGTTGGGGAATGGTATCGGATCACACTTAACAGTGACTCGATCCATTCTATTTGTGACACATCATTCACTTCGCAGCTCGAGCTGCCGGGAGCAGAATAGAGCTCAAAACATGAGCCGCCGTCTCTTCATTTCGCGTACTCTCGTCACGAGAGCTGACTTTAGAGCTAGTGCAGAATGACGAGACGACGACTCCTCTCGAGCTCCAAGTGATTGCGCTCACCAGCGGACTTTTCCGTGTTGCAGAGATTGTCCTGGCAGCAGCACACTTGTCCGTCAAATCGATCGTTATTGAGTGGTCCGCAATATCCGTCCTGCAACATTATTTTGAAATATTTTTCTCATTTCGTCTACTACTCAATGTTATTAGAGAAACTTTTTGATCTCGTTGTACCTCGGGTATCATTATAAATATATCATTATAAATTATTTTTTCGACTACTCAAGAGTGTATCAATTCGTAACTGATAGTATGTCACTGACAGATAACAGATAGACTGTATATTAACTCTTTTCAATCTCTAATTAAATTGTATCATGAGCCTACAATGACTAACCTCTCAGAACAAAGTTTGCTAGATAGATAAAAGATATGGTTCATTGTCACAAATGACAAATGGCAGACTGCAAACCACTGACGGTCGGGCACATTGAATGAGCGGGCAGATCACAAGTTCCGGCCACACCGTGGACGCCTTCGGTCGTTCCTCTAAGTGTGACGCAGTGCTTGACGTGTATCGGGCAAGTCAATTCACTCTGGAAAGTAGGGCTCAAATTAGGAATCTTGCCGCATCTTCATTATTCCATCTTCCCAAACACTCTCGCAACTGCTGGTCAAAACGGTGGGGAGTGGGTGCACCCACAACGTCTTACGACAGCATTTTGCCTGACATGGATAGACCGCTACCTTTTCTCACAACTGATGAGGCTGCATTTATACAGACGATACATTAGATGCCCGGAAGGAGGAAATCGGGGAGGAGGGAAGGTAGATCTTACCCGGCCTTTTCCTTACTCCTCAGCTCAGCTACGATGAAAAGTCTAACGATACCAAATAGGTTTTCTATTTCTTTCATGAAAACGAATCGGTGACCTTTTCCTTCTTCTTCAGTGTGCTTCCTTCGAAGAGCGTGTAGTCGAGGCATTTGATAGGGGCAGGGGGAGGATTGCACAGGTCACCCTTGCAGCAACGTATTATCCCATCCCAAATTCCCACATCCCGCGAATAGTCGACGTCCGCTTGATATGTGCTGTCCTGAAACGAATTGTTATATATCGAAAGAAGATGTTATATTAGTATTGATTTTTGAATTTAATTTGATAGGAGCAGATGCACGAACAGAGGCTAGATTGCGCCATACGGGTTTTCATTATACCGGGTGTGTGAACCGAAGAGACGGCCATCCATTGCGCACTCAAACAGAGGCATTACGATTGAACCCACCATAACTCCCGCACATTTGTAATCGTCATCGCAGGTTCCGATTACCATGGGCACACGGTTGAGCGTTCCTCTCAGCTCCTGACACCGGGTTGTCGAAGCCGGGCAAACCTTTTCTGTCTGCAAACGGAGAATTTGGCGGGGTACATTTTGCTTCATTTTTCATATCCCCCACCCCACATTTTTGCTCGTTTGGTCAACGGTGCTCTCCATTCCCCCGTCATTTCTGCCCCCTTTTGCCGGCGTTGTGCGACAGTCCTCATGAATATGAGAAAATAGCCTACCAACCTTTTCCTTGATTGTCCTTCCTTCGACCTTATGATATTCGAAACACTTGAGAGCGGCCGAGAGCGGGAGAAGGGCGAGAGCGATGAGAAGAACGGGAAGGAATCGCATCACTACAAATAGAGTAAGTTAATGATCGGGTTCTTTGTGCTGAAAAGTCACTTGGGAGTGATAGCCGGGTACTGTACCCTTGCTTCGATTGTCAGTGAGGATGGATAATGTGTACTGGGTACGGTAGACTGTGGGGGTTGGGAACGGTACCCCGCGTACGGTAGTCAGTGGGGGATGGGTACGATAGATACCTAGATTCAGAGCACATCATTGGTGGGTAGTGGGCACTGGGTACGGTGGAAAGTGGGGAGGGTAAGTGTGTACGGTATACTGGACCATGTAATGGGGTACAGGGGTACTGGGAAGAGGTATCGGTTAGGGTACTGGGAGTATACCTGGTGGCGTTGGATAGAGGAGAGACGAGAGCTAATCAGAGCCGACTACTCAACTCGAGCGAAGAGCGAACTAATAAAAAGTGAAGAATGAGGAGATTCGAAACCCTAATTGTTCTAACAATTCAATTAATATGTAAAAGGTTAATTGAACTTGCGAGTAATCGTTACTTATTATAATTCGTTGAAAATTATTTGTTTAATTCGCACGTAGCCGATGTGTGTTCGTGAAAGTTCACTGAAGAGCAGTAACGTACTGTAGCTAACATTTCCACTAACGTTTTAGGACAAATAAAATTACGATTTATGTTTTCGATAAAACAATAAAACATCTATTTGAATTAGCAATTTACATATCGATTAAATTAGCCATAAAATTTCGAACACTAATCTAATAATAAATTTCAATTATAATTTTACATATCGTTAAATTATTCGAACAATTGAGAATTCGAATCTTCTCGTTCTTCTTTTTTTATTCGTTCGCTCTTCGCTCGTGAAGAACAGTCGGGTGTGATCAGCTCTCGTCTCTCCTCCAACCACCAGGTATACTCCCCAGCACCCTCCCCAGTACCCCGCTACACCAGTACACTAATACGCAAGTACCAAGTACCCCGGTACCACGTTACATCAGTTCCCCGGTACCCCGATATCACAGTACCCCATTCCCCTGTACCCCAGTACCACAGTACCACAGAACCACAGAACCACAGTACCCGAGTACCCCGATACCCCGGTATCCCGGTATCCCAGTACCCCAGTACCCCAGTACCCCCAGTACCCCGATACCCCGGTATCCCGGTACCCCAGTACTCCAGTACCACAGTACCCCATTACCCCAGGGCCATCCTTCTCTAACTACCGTAACCATTCTTCAATGACTACCGTACCCAGGTTACCCATCATCTGTCTACCGTACCTCACCTTCATTGACTACCGTACCCCGCTTCCATTGACTACCGTGATACAGTCCCGGATACAGTATCCGTTCGCAAACTGACTTCTCAATTTGCAGTGATGCGATTCCTTCCCGTTCTTCTCATCACTCTCGCCCTCCTTCCGCTTTCGAATGCTATCAAGTGTCATGCGTTTGAAAAATGGACAGGGCCTTGTGTCGATCTTAATAAATGTCTTGCACACGCGAAGGTCAGTATAAGAATTCCAGGTCAATGCTCACAAAGTATGTATTGTTACAGAGAGAAGTGACGTGTAAGGACTACTGCGTGTTTGCAACGGGCTTGGTTGAGAACGGAGAATTTGGAGACAATCTCAGTGCTAACTGCGACTTAACCAACAAAGATTGCGCTATGCACGGGGTGAGTAAAACCCAAATTTCGGTCGATGGCGCTCACTGTATCTACTTAATGTTTACCGCGTATTTACAGGAAAAATGCTGGAAATTTTCCGGTCTCCTTCCGGCCGGTGAAGTCTCGTTGAGTGTGGATGGCAAAAAGTGTTGCTGCAAGGAAGACTTCTGCAACGACTCGATGACCAAAGCTGAAGGCTCGGTCCTGAAAAAATCTTCACCTGCCTCCGCCCCGACCGTCCTCCTCTCGCTTGCAGCAACTGCAGCCGTGCTTGCTGCACGCTTCTGACCAGACCCTATCCATTCACGTGTTTACTGCCAGAACGGCGCTAAACGCGTTCAGTAAGCAGAATAAAACCGTGAACTAAAGATCTTGTTGTACACTTGTATAGGAGTACTGTAATGAACCTGAAAGCTACAGACTACAAAACCAATCTGTCGAACACACGTTGAACAATCTGAAAGACAGTCTTCCCGGCTACGGAACTATCGCGAACTGAGTACTGTAGCTACAGTACTCTCGGTTACCACACCACAGTCCTCGGTTACAGTATCCTGTACTATTGGCTTCGTCCTGTACTATTGGACTCGAGGTGATTACCGTAGCTACAGTACTCCCCGGTCTTCACATTATACATCCTTTGCATACCTCACGACTAATCACCTCTCAATTGCCCATTCTCCCTTCTCCTCTCATCTCCCTCCTCTCCTCCTCTTCATTTCACTCGTCCTTCTTCGCTCCTCGCGGGCTGTTCCTTCCCTCCCTCCCTTCTCCCTCCCTGGGAGAGATCAAAGATCAGCATGGACGAACCGGACGCGGTCGATGGTGCAGGTACGGTTGGGGGTACGGTAGACGAGGATTACGGTAGAACACTCTTTTGCTGGTGGGCATGAGTATCAGTGTAGGATACTGTAGTCAAAGTGTCCGATTGATCCTCAAAGATTACTGTAGCTATAACGATCTAATTGCAGTCACCGCCCTCTCCATCTCCTCTGCGTCCCTCAACGACCACGACGACACGGCCGACGACTTCGACCTCTACTCGGGTTGGTCGAGGGATCAGGGATCAAAGATCAAAGATCAAAGATCAAAGACCACGCTACACTTGCAGCCGCCTGCTCCACCGCCCGATCGATCCCTCCGCGCAGCAGCCACAGTGCTGCAGCGATCAGCCCAGTGAGTCCCGTTGATCTTTGATCTTTGATCTTTAATCATCACAGAGCGGCCCGTACTTCGCGCTGTCGGCTCGCTCCGACTCGAACATCAGCCTCCATACCGTTCAGATGATGACTCCTGTGCAGGTATAAGAAGAGATTGATCTTTGATCTCTTGAATGATCTTTGAGCTTTGCAGCGCTCTGACTCCAGTCGCAGCCTCCACACACCACAGATGTTCACTCCTGTGCAGGTAGTGGTGGTTCATCTTTGATCTCTGGAATGATCTTTGATCTTTGCAGCGCTCCGACTCCAGTCGCAGCCTGCACACACCACAGATGTTCACTCCTGTTCAGGTAGGGGGAATTGATCTTTGGTCTCAGGATTTGGGAATGATCCTTGATCTTTGCAGCGCACCGACCGCAGTTTCGGCACTGCAATTGCAGACAGCGACGCTGAGCCGCGCACGGCCAACTCTATGCAGGTAATCTTTGATCTCCGATCTTTGATCCCTCAGAATCGGCGAAACTAATACTAATGCATTACATGTTTGCTTTGATCTTGTTTTAATCTTTGATCTTTCATCAAATTTTTATCTACAGGTGTCACTAGAATCGCATGGTTTGAGGGAGTTTTCGAAATTGATCTTTGATCTTTGATCTCTGATCTTTACAGCGCGGCCCCGTCTCCGTCATTAGGTTGTCGTCCGACGATGCAGGCAGCCTTCCGTCTTCTGTCATCAGCTCGGGTATAATCAAGTTTTTTTTAATGATAGTAAGATAATGGAGGGTTCCGCCCACTTTCATTTTGCTTTTTTCGTGCTTTTTTCAGCGTTTTCTTTGCATTTTCATGAATTTATATATTTTTTTTTCAATATATTATTTTTAAATTTCTTATTCCTAATTTCAGTCAACTGCTCAACGGCCAGCTCGATCGCCTCCTTCATTTCTCACTCGGACAGCGAAGGTTTGATCTTTGATCTTTGAACTTCGATCTTCGATCTTTGATCTTTGATCTTTCATGTTTTACTCCTATTTTTTGACGGAATTAGACACCTTTGAAGTTTGAAACTTCTAAATTCAGTCGACTGCTCAACGGCCAGCTCGATCGCATCGTTCGTCTCTCACTCGGACAGCGAATGTTTGATCTTTGATCTCTGGTCTTTGATCCTTGATCCTTGATTTTTCCAGTCATTTTTTTATATTCCTACGTTCAGTCGACAACTCAACGGCCATCCCGATCGGCTCGCTCGTCTCACTCTCGGACGGAGATGGTTTGGACTTTGAACTTTGATTCTAATCTTTGGTCTTTGATACTTGATCCTTGATCTTTGATCTTTGCAGTCGACTGGTACGCGGGCCAGTACACGATGGGCAGCGCCCTCTCGTCGCCACGAGGTACGGTATTCGGGGGGTACGGTAGGCACGGAGTACGGTATCGGAGATAACTGATGCTGTGGGAAACGGTAGCTTAGGAATCTGTCTTGCATGAGTCTGATCAGCTGCACTGCGATCGAGAAGACTCTTTTTTAAATCTTCCGTTCCCTTCGCTTTGATCTTTGATCGTTGATCTTTGAACTTTGCAGCCCTCACCATCCCTCCCAGCCCCGTGAGCAGTGTGGACAGTGGGGAGTGGCCAGGTGCTGTTTCACTTAACTCTGAGCTTTGTTGATCGTTGATCTTTCACTGATTGTTGATTTTCCAGCCGCCCCTGGTGAACGCGCCCCTGCGGTTCCGAGCAAGGGTGGAAGCCCCTCTCCCTCGACGCATGTATGATTTCTCTTACTTTTTCTCGTGTCCTACTATCTGCTTCGTGATCGAATGAGCGAGGAATAAAATAGTGTTCTACCTTTGGGCACTAAAGTAAAGAAGTGCCCGGATGTGCAATACCGTACTCCTGGAAAACTTACCGTATCCCCCACCCCTGATCGATCGTCTTATTCCAGCCGAGACGCCCGACGCGCGCTGCTGCCGCGTCCGCGAGAGCACGGATTGCCCAGCTGCTTGATGACTGACCTGATACCGTACTCCCAACAATTGATCAATTAATGGTCCAAACTGCGTAACAAATCGAATACCGATAAAAAGTCTTGATATTATATGCACGTGTGTGGTATGGCAAAAAGGTGAGAAAATATTAGAGATTTAGGACATTCAAAAATAATCGATAATCGTTAAATAATCAGTTTGTAAATTGAATCAGAAAATTACGGTAATATAAATCGTCAAACTTGTTACATTTTCCGGCTAATTTTCCGGTTCTAAAAACGTGTTATCGATTTTTGTATCTGGTAGATATGTTTTTCCTTTTCTCGTCTGGGCACCGCTTTATTTAGTACGTACAACAATACTTAAATGAGATCTACTTCACAACGTTGTTTTCACGCGCTTTTGCAAAACACAAGCTTCTCCCTATCCGGTCAATCGAGTGGTAGAGGCGACAGGGACAGCCCCCTCTCTTGATCTACCCCTCTTCCTCCCTCCTCGAAATAAATTGTCACCATTCTCAAGGTTCCTTCACGAGTTCATCTTTTTGTAAATTTACTTTGACTTTTGAGACTTGCCACCTGTGCCATTAACGTTCACGTGATGATTTCGCGCTATTGCGATCATTTCTAATGTTAACTTCGTTGTTTTTTTCAGCGGAACGTTCGAACTGATCGCGTCCCATGACACGCCGAGTTCCAGATGATGATTTTGAGCGCGCGGTACGCCTCGCACATGCACAGGTGAGCCTTTCAGTGACGAATACGCGGTAAGATATAGGAGCATACCCCCGATTTTATCTGTGGTTTGACGCCCATAACACGATTTTGAGTGCAAAATTCGCGCGATTTGAACGATTTTACTCACAACTCTCGATATTGTCTGATGCCCATGACTGAGCCTTTTCTCAAAATCATTCATCACGAATCGAGTAATTTCTTGCTCAGTGTGCAAACATTCAGCACGTTCAATGCGTGCGAGTTGATAGATAGAGACAATAAATTAAATCATTTTACAATAATTCTAATATATTCAGGCGAATGGCACCGCTCCCATTCCCGACTCGGAGCAGGCGGACACATCGGAGACGGTGTACATCTCCTCACTCGCCCTGCTCAAGATGCTCAAGCACGGCCGGGCTGGAGTGCCTATGGAGGTGGGTAATCACTGTTAGGAACTGGGCGCATGCTAGATGCGCCGGGTTAGGATGCATAGGGAGAGGCCCGGGAGGAGGGGCGTGTGTACATCTCCTCACTCGCCCTGCTCGAGATGCTCAAGCACGGCCGGGCTGGAGTGCCTATGGAGGTGCGTGCTAGATGCGCCGGGTTAGAAAGCGTAGGGAGAGGCGTGAGCGGGGATTGCAAAACAATGTAGCAAAGAATTCATTTATTTTACAGTCAACATTCGCTTCGAAACTTGATTCGCACTGCATGCCACTTTTATCCAACATCCTCAGTAATTGAATATTTATTTACAAAATTTTATTCATTTAGGTGATGGGTCTGATGCTGGGCGAGTTCACCGACGACTACACGATCAACGTCGTCGACGTCTTCGCCATGCCGCAGTCGGGCACGGTGAGGGCGACGTTTCCAATTTACCATGGCATGCCACACTTGGGATTTTGCTGTAGGAATAAGCTGGAAATGGGATATGTGTCCATAAGCTCATTTGGAACACCATAGTGTAAACATAAAAATAGCAACAATCGTAATAATAATTACAATTCCCTGCAGGGAGTCTCGGTCGAGGCGGTCGATCCGGTGTTCCAGGCCAAGATGCTGGACATGCTCAAGCAGACGGGCAGACCGGAGATGGTCGTCGGATGGTGCGTTGACGGAAAAGTGAAATGCCCACCTCGCATTTGTGGATTGGACAAAAAACTTTCAAACGTGCTCCATTTTGTGACATCGTGTGTTGAAATCAACAATTGAATTAATGTTTCAGCAAACTTACCCACAGTTCAAATATTTCCTCATAAACCCCCTCATAAATCCTCATGATTTTTAGAAATTTTTACTTTGGCCCTCGGGGTTTGCAATTCGGCTTTATTAGTTTTTATTCCAATGCAAATGTTGTGTGTATATGTGTTCCAGGGGTCAAATACTTCAGGTCATAATATTCAAAATGTGGTGTACTTTTCCGAAATTTTCAAATTTTTTGTTCGTGAAGAATGTGGCATGCATAGTTCCTTTCGGGAGCGGTATTTGACCTCTGATGTGTTCACAACAGAATGGACGATGACAATAGCAACGATGATGATCTTGAATGTGGCAGGTACCACTCGCATCCGGGCTTCGGCTGCTGGCTGTCCCACGTGGACGTGAACACGCAGAAGTCGTTCGAGGCGCTGGCCCGGCGGGCGGTCGCCGTCGTTGTCGACCCGATTCAGTCGGTCAAGGGAAAGGTACGAGAGGCGTGCTAGACGCGCCGGGTTTGAAAATGGAAGAGAGATTCATAAAATTCATAAAAGTAATATGGAGAATGTATTATTTTAAAATTACCAGCATATTAATTTAATTTAATTAACTTAATTCTAGGGATGGCTTCGCAAGAAAAATGACCGAGTCAAGATCTTGCGAAAGTGCAGAATGATTTCAAGAATTCTTGTCTGGGGAGATAATTGAATTAGATTTCTTGCCTCATTTCAAGATTCTTGAAAGATTTTGAACATTTTTGCTGGGTGTTTCGCAGCTTCCCTCCTAGACGGAAACGTGTAGACTAGGGTTGGCTAAACGATTGCGGACAAGCACCCCTCTCCCTTCCCCTCGTCTTTTCGTAGCGGGCCAAAAATGTGACCTGCCTCCATTAAGGATCTGAGCAATCGTAGGACCGCTAACTTAGTGGGATAAATAATATCTACCCACTAGGTTAGTGGGATGCAAATTACTACCTTGCATACCACTAAGTTAGTGGGATGAATGTTATGAGGGTGGTGTATTTATTCAATTTTCCGCCTCTATTTTCGATCCTATTAACCTTATTTCTTTTTAGGTGGAACCTAAGCACATGTTTGACATCCTAGAAAAAGAGCTTAGGCTTAGGCTTAGTGCTTAGGCTCAGATTTAGGCAGAAACTATCCCCACTATCTTAGTGGGCCTACGATTACCCCAGATCCTTACTCCCTGCCTCCGTCGGGGACCCGCAAAACTTGTATTGCCAAGACTAATGTAGCGCATGATCTTCTAGCTAGCACAAGATCATTAGATATCACCTCGCATTTTTAAAGTGATTAACGTAAAGAAATCCATTACGATACGTCATGCTTTTAAGAATACAAACTATTCACTATGTCCAAAAATAATGCAAAAGGATCGACCAAAAGGAGTACCCGAACCAGCGTGCATCACAGTTGTAGAGAAGGCGCCTAACCACTGAGCCATCAGAACACTTTCCATTCACCATTTCAAGTTCACAATCAACCCTTGTTTTAAAAGTCTGAATCTCCTCTCTCATTTCTGAGTAGACCGAGCGCGCAACCCGGTGAACACGAGAATGAGAGTGGAAGCAAGAATCTTGCGACGAGGCAAGATTCTTGCCTCGCGAACAATGGTTCTTGGGAAATATGTAAAATGATCAATTATCCCAACAAGATCTTGTTTTCTTTCTTGCGAAGCCATCCCTACTTAATTCCAGGTGGTAATCGACGCGTTTCGCACGATCGACCCGCACCTGCTGCTTGGCGGGGAGCCGCGTCAGGCGACGAGCAACCTGGGCCATCTGAGGAAGGCGACGGTTGCGGTACGTGATAATGCCCACAAAAGTTGTAGTTGAGGGGGTTACGGTAGGATCGGAGAGACGAGCGACCTCCAACCTGGACCATCTGATTGCGAGGAAAGCGACGGTTGCGGTGTGTGAGAGTTGAGAGCATAGCAAAAAAAAATTTCCAAAATATGACCCGCTTTTGAGAAAACACATATGAGCGTAACTGTTGGACTGTTTTTTTTTATTTGGTTTGGTTTTCATGGATTCACGTTTGATAATAATAATAATTCTGATAATAATGATAATGGTAATAACAATAATAATAATAATCAAGGCGATCATGCACGGCCTCAACCGCTACTACTACTCGATTGCAGTGGACTGCAAGCTGCATGAGAACGAGCAGAAGGTACGGTAGACATTGGGATACGATACGTGTTAGAAACGGTAAATACGTTTGTCCGGGTTATATCAAAGTGCCAAGACAGAACGTTTTATAGATTGGGGATACGGTATTTGGAGATTATCGATTGCATAGCCTTTCGGGTTTTTTCAAGGGATTACGGTAGTTTCCACTTTCGGTTATTATTCGATTTTGTTGCAGATGCTGCTCAATCTGCACAAGAAGTCGTGGATGGACTCGATTAGGGTTAGTGATTGATCATGGTGTGCTGGAGAGTGTGCCTCACGAGGGCGACCTTTGTGATTTCACAGAAACAAATCATTTCTCTGCAGCCGGATTCGTTCTCCAAGTGCGCCGATCGCAGCAAGGCGGGCGTGCAGAACATGCTCCAGCTGGCTGGGTACTACACCAAGGTGAGGGCAAATATATACGAAAAGTAAAAATACTCATAGAAATCCGGACATACTTACGAGTAATTTATCACAAAACTACGAAATCTTGAAAAACTGGTAAAATTTTCTATGAAGGCAATTATTGTCCGGACCTTTAGAATTTGAGGGATTACGGTAATTTGCCCGGAATTCCTCTTCGCAGTCCTTAATCCACAATGTTGGTTGCCGTCGGTCATCTGGAGCGTGTTTTTTACCGATAATTATCTGTTACGTCATTTTATCGATAATTTTAATTACCAGAGTGGAATAAGTTAAAAGATCGGAACAATTTATTTCGTCCTTCTCGCAGGCTCTCGAGGAGGAGGAGCACATGACGGACGCGCAATTGGCCATCAAGAACGTTGGCAAGCAGGACCCGAAGAGGCATATTGGAGAGGAGGTTAGGGGAAGGGGCGTGTGCTAGACGAGACGGGTTAGAGAAAGCAGGGAGAGCCAAGAGAAATGGGGCGGCGGCGCTCAGGGAGCAAGATGAGTTACGGTAGATAGACGAAAAGTTCCAAACAATAAATCAATACTCCAGGTTAACAAGCTGCTCGCGGACAACATCGCGCAGAATGTTTGCACGATGATGGGCACTGAAGTCTTCTCCCTAAAGTAGTTGATACGGTAGGTACCGTACCACCACACCACGAATCGCACCACAATTCCCCTCTATTTGTATTTGCTCCTACTGGTATTGCCACACACTTTTTGTTAGATATTCCATCGCCAATATTTGTTGTACAAATCGGTTGCCCCATTGAAACACATTTTATTCATGTCAATTGAACTGCATGTTGCTCAAAACTTGTTCTACCCTGTAAATGTTGTGATAGCCTGATGTGGTTTGCAGAGATAAATAATTTTACATAGACAATACATAGATAATAGACAATAGAATAGAATGACCGTAGACAATGACAAAGTCGTTACGGAAACGGAAGGCAAAGAAGTTCCCGGGAAGAAACTGATCATATTGTCCCCCCCCCCCCCTATAATTAGACGCAAAAGCAAACAAGGGTTGTTGTTGTAAACTAGTGAGGGGAGGATCAGTCTTCACTATTCATTCTCTCTTATCTTTACTTTGAATTAACTTTAAATTGAAAGTCATTATAATTATTACTATTATTATTGGTTGTATTCTATAGCATTTATATTTTTATTTGGTATTTTACTATTGGTACTATTCTATTCTATTAGTTATATTTTTATTATT
>LS485436.1:98227-158023 GCA_900490705.1 Pristionchus arcanus
TAGATATTACTATTAGATAAGATATATTATAAGGCCGATCGCCTAAGAATCGGACAAATCAGAATGGGTTTGGCACAGCTCAAAAATTTCGATTCTCTGAAAATTGGGGTTTGGGGTTCTAAGGGGTGCTGATGACGATGGGCATATTCATTTTGCATGATGACCCACCGTTGGCTCCAGATGACGTGTCGTCGAAATCACTTTTTCTCACTTTTCGTTGTTCCAAAAAAACCTAATTTTAGGTGAACTTGGCAGGCCGGGTGAAATCGCATGCCGAACACGCATGACTATTTCATTTTTCATAATTCTCATTATTAATTATAAAAAATTGAAGTTTTCGTACAGTGGAAAGTAGTGGGGAAAATGACCCTAGATCGGATCGGAATTCTGTGAGGATTCCAAAAATATTTTTCTCTTATTTTTACTGCATACCGGTAAGCTTTTATGTTTTACACAGTGGCGCATCTTGTAAGTAACTTTTTCCATCTTTCCACCTTTCCCATCGATCGCTTCCTTCCTCCCAGACAGTCTCTTCCTCTACCCTTCCGATCTGTGCACTCTCTCACTTTTCCCTTATCTCTCGTCGGAAGGAAGGGCTGTCTGGGATGAGGGAAGTGATCAATCGGAAGGGGAGACTCGAGGTAGATCAAGGGAAGTAAACAGGTGGAAAGATGGCAAAAGTTACTTAAAAGATGCGCCACTGTGTAAAACATAAAAGCTTACCGGTATGCAGTAAAAATAAGAGAAAAATATTTTTGGAATCCTCACAGAATTCCGATCCGATCTAGGGTCATTTTCCCCACTACTTTCCACTCTACGAAAACTTCCATTTTACATAATTAATAATGTGAATTATGAAAAATGAAATAGACAGGTGTGTTCGGCATGCAATTTCACCCAGTGAGCCAAGCTCACCTAAAATTAGCTGTTTTTGGAACAGAGAAAAGTGAGAAAAAGTGTTTCAACGTGACGTCATCTGGAGCCAACGGTGAGTCAACAAGCAAAATGATTATGCCCATCGTCATCAGCACCCCTTAGAACCCCAAAACCAAAATTTTCAGAACATCGAAATTTTTGAGCTGTGCCAGCCTTTGTTCGATTCTTTCGCAAACGGCCTCTTATGAGATTAATTATTATACTATTATTATTGCTACTATTCTATTATTACTCGATAGATCTAATACTATCCTGTCTTCTACTATTATCAACTACTATCTACTACTATTATCTACTACTATCTATCTAGTATCTATTACTCATCCTATTACTCATCATCCTAGCCTCATAGCTCCTCAAAAGAGGAGCGATTAGTCTGCGGGGGACAGAGCACCCCACCCTTTGTCCCGAAGGATAAGAGCCAGACTGAAGAGGAGAGGGGGTAGGGAGAAGGGGAGCTGGCTCGATAGACCCACACCTTCAAAAACCCTGGCGGTCACCTCAGCTTGTGATCAAAGCCAGGACTTCTGCGGATATGGGTCGTATCGAGTAGGAAGGGGTGGGGTGAGGGTGGAACCAAACCCAGATCAAAATGAACAGGGTACCAATGCAATGCATTGTAGTCCCGAGCAAGATGAGAGCAGGGTTCAAGACGGGGGGTTAGGGGAGGGCCAGGGATAGCCAGGAGAAGATGGGAGGGGAAGGGAGGGAGCGAGGCTGGCAGAAGAGGGCATCGAAGAGGGCATCGAAGAGAGCAGACGAGAGGCAACTAGGAGAGGACGACTGATGCCTTCCCCCCCCAATTCGTCTCCCTTATATACCGACCTGGTGATCTACTCGGATGCGTCCGAGTAGATCAGCGGGGGGTTTATAAGGCCGAGCAAATTGGGAAAGAGGCATCAGTCGTCTCGTCTCTAGTCTGCTCATCGGAAGTCTCCCCTTCTCTCAGTCGCCAGTCTGCCCCTCTTCCCCGCTGCCCCTCCGATCTTTACTTCGCCAGCCTCTCCAGTCGTCAGTCTCCCTCCCTGCCCCAATACCCCTACGGATCTGAGGATCCTCCCTGCCTCAGTACCCCCTCGGATCTGAGGATCCTCTCCGATCTCCAGTCTCCCCTCTGCCCCACTACCTCCTCAGTCGCCAGCCTCCCCCTTCCATCCCCAATACCCCTTCGGGTCCAAGGATCCTCCCCTGCCCCAATACCCCTTCGGATCTGAGGATCCTCCTTGCTTCCTATACCCCTATCCTTGCCAACCCCATCGCCACGTCAGCCTACCGTATCTCCACCTCCCTGGCTCCCCTCGGTACCCATTCCCTCCCCAAGCTTGGCCTCATCCTCACCCACTACCCCCTTCCTTTCACTCATCCCTGCTCTGGAACCTTACCCTCATCGTCAGTTTTGCCCGAATTCACCAAGAGCTGTGTTGGTAAAAGAGCGTATTGAAGTCTTGGGCTTGGTTGCCGATTCCCTGCCCCTCCTTTCCCCTGCATATTGCTTTGAGCCTCCTCGAGGATCTTCTGTTCCCCACCACCTATCCCCGCCTTCCTTCCCTGGCTGCTTCCCGACACGTCCCGTATCCTAAGAAGTTGCTTGTTATAGAAATAAAACGCGAAAGAGGCTAGCTCATAGGAAGGTTGTACGGTAGTATTTTTAAAATTTGAAACATTCCCGCGCTTTGGTCAGTGCGCGATAGCCACACAAATCTTACTGTAGGAGTGATGAGGTTTAGGGACATTCACGTAAAAATTCAAACTCCATTAAAAATCCTTGTTTTTGGGTTGTGGGGCTCTCGGGCATGCAGAATCACAATAGCACTTCCAGAATTTTAAAATATTTTAATTTAAGCGAGAACCAAGCACCCATTCTTAGCCCCGCCCCTCGTGGTGTTGTGCCAGCGTGTGTACGGTTCGCTGTGTCACTATATTTTAACGTGTCAGATGCGAATATTTTCAAATGATTTTCGTCCTTTTATTTTTTGCTCTATTAGATGGAGCATTTCCAGTTAATCAATATTTGACAAGAATAAAGGTATGTTTCTTGTCGTAGCGAACGTACATGAAACATATTTAATTTTGGTATACTGTAGCGGTACATAAATTCATCAATGCGCAGCTAATTGATAAGAATTGCACGTTAAAATGTTTTCACGGTGACTAAATGACATATGCGATGCATGAAATGTGTACAAAAAAGGTCGTAGTTCACAAACAAAACGAAGGGAGCCTTGATTTCACTGAGTGTTTGAAGCTGCTTTTGATAAGGTTCGCCCCCACAGAATTGGCTGATTTTTGGTTGAGGCATTATTTCTAACTCATAGAACGATTCAATGATAAAAATGAAAAGGCGCATCTCAAAACTCGCTCTCTATATAATAAATACAAAATCATCAATATTTCGATGCTCAAGTTGAACGTGTTCGCCCCCATCATTTTCTTTCTAATTTTTTGTATGTTTTCTCTACAGGGTGGGCTTGTCATTTTCTCAAAAAATGAAGAGGCGCATCTCTTAATTAGCGTTTTAATTGGAAAAAACATAACTACAATGTCTTTTTGAATTGCCACATTTCGACATTTACCACTAGTGGCACGTACCTCTCCCCGGCTCTCAATTTTTATTTCCCGGTTTGCATGTCCCTAGATGAGGTTGCTTAACGTTTCGTCGTGTTTTTGTTGTGTTATAGCTCTTTTGTGGCCTAATTTGCGCAGCATTTAATGAAATTTTGTTTAGATGCGATGACGCCACGCCTACTACTTCTCGCCAACCTCTTCCTGCTCGCGTGCTCGTCTCTGGTTCGTTTTATCATTGATTTCAATCTTCGAAACTGATTTTACTTCGCTATTCCTGTCGAAAACGCCTCGTAGTTGCTTCATTTCTGCTGATAAGTCAAGTAGAACGAATTGCCCAAATAGCTCACTTCGTTTCACACATTCCAACTCAATTTTGACAGTTTTAACATCGATGCAACTATATTTTGCCGGTAAATTTACCAATGAACGCTTCTTTTCTCTTAAAACTTCTATAGTTTTCGTTGTCGAAACAATATACTACTCCTTCCAGGACGAGTCGGCACTCTTCGTGCGCGTCCTCTCGCCCGCACACCTCGCCTACACGTGAGTTATTCTGATTAATTATTTATTTGCTCGCCGTAAGTCACCTAGCAACCTGGCTTGTCCATCTGTGGTTAGTGTTGAAGGCCCTTCCCAATATTAGCTATACCCCTCACACACGGAAAATTCATGCTTTATACCAACAAGAGTGAGATGCAGACCCAATGAATTCATTCAGGTACGAGATCATTCCGGCGCAGTTTGGCCCGCCGCTCGAGGCGTACCAGCACACGCACCGTGGCCTGCTCCTGGCCGCGTGCACGATCGAGGAGGTACCGTGGCGCGCCATGTTGAAAACACATTAGCTACACGTTGAAAATCCACTGTGAAAATCACTAAAAATGGGAAAAGACCCTGGTTCTACGAGGTTTCACCGGTTATAGCAGAACTTTCAAAAATCCGGGTTTTGATGATCTTGTTCCGACGGGTCTAAATCGAAACGATGAATCCATTCATTCCAGAGCTGCAACGGGCTGCAGGACGACATGACGGGCAAGGCAGTGATCATGCCGCGAGGAGAGTGCTCCTTCGTCGAGAAGGTGATTAGCATTAATTTAATATAGTTGTTTTGTAAAATAAAGGAGAATAAGGTCAGTCGAAGTGCAACCTAAGATTTTTTACAGTGTTGTTATTCACGAGAAATTCATAATTTCAACTGTTCATTTCGTGATTCAGTACTACGCTATCTTTGTTGCGAGCTGCTCTAGATAATGACAACAGTGAGCATCATAGAAACTAAGTAATAATTTCCCTTCCAGGTAGCGAATGCGGCCGCAGCCGGCGCTCGCTTCGCGCTCATCACCGAAGTCAATGTGAGTATTCAAATAAATATATTTTGGAATTTAAACTAGGCCAACATCCTTCCAACATTAGTACAAACCTTCCTATCAATATAGTCTAATGGTGAATCTCGAAATCTGCATGTTAAGAAAATGCTAAGATTTCATTGTAATGGTGAAAAAGTTCCTTACGTATTGCCATCGCCAATGAACATCGTAATGTAGTATGAAGCTGAAACTCAAAATGCTCATTTGGATAATTTTTAAATTTGCCTAATTATATAATTATATTTCCAGAGCAGCAGTACGGCGACAATCAGCATGAGCAGGGGCGACGTCGACACGGACATTCACATACCGTCCGCGTACATGGCTGGTTAGTTATCGATTGGTTACGGTAGAGGGGAGACGGTAGTTATTTATCGATTGACTGGATACGGTAGATTTCGATTAATTGATTACAGTATTAGGGGTTATAGTCTGCACTCGCCAAGTGTTTGCCGTTGCGCAATAGGCGCAAATTTCGCAGATGAATGTGTGCAATGAATACAAATTTGAGGGGGGGGGGAGCTAATTTCTAACCTGGTGATTTTTGTGTTCACCGATTAGTAGTTAGTGGCTCTGCGAAGCTTGCGCTGATTGATTGCTCTAATAGTTCTAATAACTGGTCAACTTTGTGCGATTTGCCTCCGGTGGATTCCTGATGCACGTATAAGTGACAATCCTTTCTCTTTGGTGCTTCTTTGATATGATTCGACTCGGCGTTGATACCAAACAGTAGGTCTACCGTAGGATATTATCGATCAATCGATCTACCGTAACCATACCTGTGCCAAGTATGTACTTGGAATTTTTGCTGCCTATAATAACGGGTAGCCGCAAATAATAACGAATTTTTTCAACTGGTTGCCGACCTATTCCTCTCAAAAACCGTCATATTTAGAAAATTCAAAAATTCTTGATGGGAGCCGACTTCTTTCTATTATCCGAAAAATTTTTTACGGGTAGCCGCGTACTTAAGTGCATGAGGTACGCAGGTGTGACCGTAACCCATCTCCTTGCAGGCACGTCGGGCAGCCGCATCCATCGCTTCCTCTCCTTCAGCAACGAGCCGGTGCGTTGATTACAATATATGAAATATTGTCCACGTCTCTTCATGTTGCCTTATCTCTCGTCTGTCAGAGAGACTAGAGCATAGGTGTCCTAGGCGCCGGCTTGGTCATTTTTCGCCATGTATACGTGGTTGCGCAACCACGTATGGGGACAGGTATGGACTAGAGTGTGTTACGGAGCGAGAGAGCCAGACCATCCATCCAAAAAATGAAATGGTTAGGGAAAAGAAGAAAAACAAGAAACGAAATGATGAAAATAAGATATTTTTTCATATATGTTTATTTCCAAAGGATATGAAAAGGGACCATCATTCAATAGACACATCAGCAAGTATTGTATCACCTATGAAACCGAAATGTGGCTGTGCAATTTCGTAACAATAATTGGGCATTTCCAGTACTTTTTCTGTTTTTTTTTGTATTTCAGAGAACTAATTCATTTCAATTAGCTAATATTAAACAATAAATTAAAGGTGCGAGTGGACGTGCCGATCAACGCGACCGACGTCGCGATTCTGCTCGAGAAGGCGCCCTGGGAGATCTGGTAGATTACGGTAGTTAGGGAGGAGTACGGTAGTCTAGGCGTACGGTTGGCTCCGCCCCTTTTTTATCGTTGTGTTGTGGGTTACGGTAGTTAAAGGTGTACTGTATGGCCAGATCAGCCAATAGTTTTGTTTATTATGTGAATTGTATAGCAAAGTATTCATACACATTTTCGTCCTTTTTTCGTTGTTGTTAGGCGTACGTTAAATTGTCAGTATCCTATAATTCCTTGCTCATTTCTTACCATCTTACCTCCATTCAAGACTGTGATACATAGGATACATTTGTTTTTTTAGTAATGTTTGTGTTGTTATCTAATAATGTTTTTGTGCCTTACGGAGCTTACTCCCCTGCCTGTCGTGTGTTATCTTGGAATGGGTTACGGTAGCCGACTATTACTGCGCCTTTACAGTGAATTCTATAGGATATCCCACCTTGAGATCCCACGCTCCCAACCTGTTGTTTTCTGGTGTCACCCCCTCTCCCATTTGTATGCTTAGCATCTGATTCATTGCCTTCACGTCGCTTCATCTTTTCTGTTTGACCAACACTCATCTTTTCCACTCTCGCTCTCTCCATTTCGCACGCTCTCTCGCTCTGTCTGACCGAAATACGAGTAGCTGTCTCTCGATTTGGCACACTATCTCGCCAGTCTGACCGCAGAGAGAGTATGCGAAATGGAGAGACGGCTGGCAGACGAGGGAGCTCCCAGTCGGTCGATTTCATGCCATTGGTTGTACGCTTAGTGAAGTCTACGAGTAAAGTGTGATTGAGAATGATGCGTCGTTTGGAGGAGAATGGTATCAAGCGTTCGAGTGTATCGCTATTGCATGTCTTATCACTGTCTGGAAAGTATTCTCTACCCGCGATTCGTGTGCTTCACCTTTGCCTCTAGTTCTTTTATTTCAAAGGAGGATTTGTTCCGACCCTGAACTATTGTATAGGCGGTAGATCAGGCGATATCCCTAATCTTAGGAATCGAAAACGATGGGAATAGGGTCAAATTTTAACATGGTACCTGCACGGAAAAAAAAACAATCGCGTTGTGCGCAGAATGTTACCTCGCGTTCGCTGTTGCATGTCTTATCAGTGATAGGCGAGCGAAGTGTGATAGCGAAAACTATCTTTCATCACATGTTATTTCAACAGCGCGTTAGATGCTCGTTTGCGTTCGCATTTTGAGTGAGTCGGTTACCTCATTTGATTCACATTCTGTTTTCGCAAATTTGTCGTCAGTGCTAACGCGATTACACCTTTCGGAAGGTAATCTCATTTACTACAAGTGAGTCATATCTGTCCACCGAGTAGGAGCGCCTGGTGTTATGTTGTTGCCAAACTAATACTTCCTTCCTCCAAAAGATCGCGATCGAATGCCTTATCAGTGAAAGCAGCGGCTTTGCCGCTATCGACTAGTACTTTTCTCCCATGCGATTCTTGTGTTTCACAGTTGATTCATAGGCCCTCGTGGCTGGAAGTTTGCTGATTGTTGCGTACAATATTTTTCAAAAACACGTTCTAGTCACTAGTCTCTTGGATCCAATGCGTATTTGATTACTCATTTCGAAATGGCCGCGTTTTCATTGAGTATGAGTCGTCGCTGACCAGTGGATCAGTAGCTGCAATCTCTTGGAATCGAATTGTTATCTAGCGTTCGATCTCGACGTTATTGAATTTCTTATCTGACGCAGTTCCACTGGTTTGAGGCTACGCGAAAATTTCACAGTGTTTTTTCTTTATTCCCGTAGTCTTCGGGTTTCACAGTGGCCCTTTGAATGATCGAAATTAGGAAAATTTGATAATCGTCTAGCTCTTGTTAATGATTAGATTTGGAACTCGGCAAATTCACTAAAAAAATCACAATTTCTTACGCGTAATCTCCGTGTTTCATAGCCTCCATTTGTTTTCCTGGAATTAGGGAGCTTTGATAGTAGGCGAGGAGCAGTTGCTTTAAAATGATAATACATCTGTCATGGACGTTTAGTCATGTTTGCCAGATAGTTATTGAATTGCTTAACCTGTCGTTGTTCCGCGGAGTTGAAACGAGTCAAATTGACAGCCCAATTTGTCCACATGCGAGCCTCTAGTTTCATAGCAGCCTTTTCATTTGATGATGCGAGAGATTCTTGGGTCTGAACTTGCTCTAGGTGATAAATATTATCGGTTGAAGTGCGTTCTAGTGCACCCATGAAGATATAGTGGTCCCACTCAAAAATAATGGTCCCTAATAGAAATAATGGTCCCGAAAATATAATGGTCCGGAATATAATGGTCCCATGAATATATAATGGTCCCAAATCGAGGTGATAAAAATAATGGTCCCTCACTTTAATATAATGGTCCCAAAATGTCAAAAGTAATGGTCCCAACAGATTTCCAAAAATATAATGGTCCCAATTTTTTGCTCTGATTTTTCGACTTTATGTTGAGTATTTGTCTTTAGAAAATAAAATGCTTAGGCTTAGGCTTAGGAAATACGAATGCTTAGGCACGCGTTAAGCACATTTCCCCATACAACATGCAGCTTAGGGAGGCGTCCCTCACAGCTTAGGCCGACGTTTTGCACATTTCCGCAAATAGGCTTATTAGTGTGCGATCTTTCATTGTAGTATTTACGGGAAAACGTGTAAAATGCAGGCCTATGCTGCGAGGGACCAGGGAAGCTGCATGTTGTATGGGGAAATGCGCGTAACGCTTGCCTAAGCATGCGTATTTCCTAAGCCTAGCCTAAGCATATTATTTTCTATAGACACTTAGTGTCGCCCGACGCTTGGAAATTGTGCCATACGCACTATGCTATAGAGATAAATGCACAAGGATTGCTTGACAAAGGCGAACTAAGATAGGAGCTTACAAAATGCATAAACCTATGCCAAAACTTGAGTTTTGAAGATAGTAGCCATTATATTACAAAATCTTTGAGTCAAAGATGGGACCATTATTTTTATTTTTTTGGGACCATCATTTTTAACTTGCGAAATTGGGACCATTATTTTTGACATTTTGGGACCATTATATTAAAGTGAGGGACCATTATATTATAATGGTCCTCAAGTGGGACCATTATTTCTTCAGGGACCATTATTTTTGAGTGGGACCACTATATTTTCATGGGTGCACTAGAACGCACTTCAACCATATTATCTCATCGAGAATAAGTAATGCCATTTTTTTCACAATTTTAGCTCTTTTTGCATGTTCATGTTGTCCGTAACAGATACGTTCTGATAATATTATCCTTGAAACCATCCGTGTCTTTATTGTATCCCAATGAAACCTTATTCAGGCGGGTGAGCGCGGATCCTCAAGATCTTCAAGATGTGCTGCCTCTTCCCGTGCTGCGGGCACGCCGAGGATGATGGGAACGAGAGAGGAATGAGCAAGGTTCGTGTTAATTAATTTAATCTGATAGTTTAATAAGCTCGTATTTGAGATTGTTATCACCTTGATTCCGATATACTGGCTATTGATGCTTCCGTGAAACGCGAACTCTACCTGTTTGCGTAAAATATCTAATTGCAAAATAAAAATTAATTAGAAGTTGCGCGGAATAGAAAGGTCGCTGACAGTGGAGTGAATAGGATGAGTGCGATGATCTTGAGCGGAATCCGGTAAATCAATAGCATCAATTATCGATTATTTTTCGCAGACGGGTAGCCGCTCATGCACGGACATCTGCTTCCTCTTCGTTTTCCTCACTTTCTGCGGTGGATTGGTGAGTGGATTACGGTAGATTTAGGAATACAGTATCCTAGGAGTATCGATGAGTGAGCTTTTTTTTCTTGATCAGATGATGCGGTGGATTGGTGAGTGGGTTACAGTAGACATACGTTATTCAGGGATACGTTATTCTAGAAGTATCCAAAGAAAAATGATTTTTTTAATCATTGATTCAGAAACGATCACGGTACCGCGGTTTTCCAAGGTGGAGAGAATAAGGGTACCCAGTGAAACATGAATGATATTGTTTGGCATCAAGTTAGCTAACTTGACACCTCAGTCCACTTTCGTAATCGTAGCCGTTGATCTATCGATATTTAACATGACACACTTACCGTAGTCGATCATATCTATCGTAATCGATACTTACCGTGATTAATCGATACTTACCGTACTCCTCTATCAGGTGGCCGTGTCAATGTACGGTCTGGAGCGCGGCGACCCCTACCGTATCCTTTACGGCAGCGATTCGTTCGGAAACACTTGTGGAAGGTTCGGCAACGATTCTCCTTCGGTTACATTATTGATAATTACTGTACCCAATTTTACTGCATTTTTTAAATACTAAGATCGGTGAACCATTGAATGATCGAGTCAGGCTTAGATACAACAGGGCACTGCAGCACAAAAGCGCATAGTATTTTTTGAATCTTTTATTCGGTGTCTGATTTGCCAAGAATCGGTAGAATCGGGTTGCAGAGGCTACTAATTCGTAAGCGATCCCTAAATTCACCAGGGATAATTTTAAAATTTTCCTGAAAGGTTGATATACCTCGTAATTAATGATTTTTGATCACTTCAGGGATTTCGATGCGTGCCAGAACGATTACTGTACCTCTCCTGAATATCGATTATTGCAGGGAGAACGAGGCGCTTCGTGTGGCGGGCAATGAAAGCATCCGTGTGCCGCACTCGGGAAGGAATATGACGGATAAGAGGTATACGGTAGGATACGGTAGGGGGAAGGGGTACGGTATGATTGGGGTATGGTGATACTGTAGGTTAAGTGCATTGAAGTTGGAGAAGGAGTCTTCTATAGGATGTGATAGAGGATGGGGTACGGTTGGGAAGGAATACAGTAGGATTGGGGGATGGTAGGTGGATACTCTAGACGTTGAAGTGTGGTAGAACGAAGGATCGATAATGGGAGTAAAAAAACCTCAACAATTTGATAGGGGCAGTAGCATTTAAGTTTTGTGCCCAGCATGGCACTTCTTGGTTTCACCGATAGTCCATAGGGTGGCTCTGATTTATGAAAGTGATTTATCGTTGCAATGCAGCCAATTCAAATATTTTTTCATACTATGTATTGTTGATTACTTAATTTCATCTCCAAGTCCCATTCCAGATTTCTGTTCCCTCTGGATTTCCGCCGTCCACTGTCGACGCTGTGGGTGTGCGTGGAGGAGTGCCCGGGAGTGATGCTGAATAGCCATGGAGAGGTCGAGAGGCAGGTGAGGATATTTTTAAAGGAAAGCTGAAGGAAAGCACAGCAAAATTATTGAGCAAATGGAAAATGAGAATTTGTTGAACTGGTGAAACATAATAGGATTAGTTTTAAAATTATGTATATTTGTCAAGTGATAATTGATCTAAGCTCTACTTGGGAAATATGATAATGTGGCAAAACCGACAATCGCCTAGGTAGAGTTGGTAAGTCTCGGGAATTAGTTAGGAGTGGCTAGTCCGCTGTCCACACTGTGGGTGTGCGCGGAGGAGTGCCCGGGAGTGATGCTGATGAGCCATGGAGAGGTCGAGAGGCAGGTGGGGATGATTGTAGTAATGTTTTAAATAACAATGGATTTCTCATTGAAACTGCCGAGGAGGTGGGAAGGCTGAATTTGTTGAACTGGTGAAACTTTAATGGGTTAGTTTTCAAATTATCTGAATGAATAGAAAAACACCTCAGAATTATATAAAGCTCTGCTTGGGGTATATGATAATGTGGCGAAACCTGAAATATCCTAGGTTGAGCGGGAGCATGTTTGGGACATGATAGTTGGGAGTGACTATTCGGTTATGGGTGTGCATTAGAGTTGGCAATACGGGATTAACGGGTCCCGTTATGGATGACCTCTGCCGCTTGAAAATAACGGGACCCGTTATGAAAAGACGAGGGGGAGAGGAGGATTACGGGACCCGTAATTCTCCCCTTACCCTCCTCTCCCTTCCCTTCCCTCGCGGATATGGGAAGCGCACGCTCTTCATTTCTCACACTCTCTCGTCCGAAGTGCGCTTCCCATCTCCTCGGGGCGAGGGGAGGGATAGAAGGGTAGGGGGAGAATTACGGGACCCGTAATCCTCCTCTCTCCTAGCCTCTCCATAACGGGACCCGTTATCCCTTTACCGTTTAGCCAACTCTAGTGTGCATTACTGATGTGGAGGGCTTTGAGACAATAATTAAGCTGACGTAAATCTCCCGGAATATCATGATAAGGCGATACACGAAAATGGCTGGTTATGGGTCGCCCAGGTGCTCCTTGCAGTGTGTGCTAGGGTTTTTAACCATGTTCAAGAACACCGGTTTGGGAAAATAGGTTAGATTGGGATATGACTAGCATGTGCGTACTAAAAATTGGTCCCAGCATAAAGTATTGACCTTGAAGAACCGATGGAATCAGAAAGCGTCTGGTTGCTATTTTTTCCGAAATCAAATAATGACATGGCGCATTCCAGCACCACAAGCTGCTCAAATTTGCCCAGAGAGCCGTATCAATAATTATCCTCTTGATGGCTAGATTTTACAGAAAAAAATCAATAATTGATCCCGTTCCAGAACATTTCCCTCTGCGTGGACGAGTCGTCGACGCGGCACGCAACGGCGCACTCGAATGACGGCCACTGCCCGGTGCTGCCGGTGCATCCGAGGTACGGTAGGATGACAGGGTGTACGGTAGGAGTACGGTAACTAGGATACGGTAGCTCTAAGGTGGAAGTACGGTAGCGAACGATGGCCACTGCCCCGTGCTGCTCGTGCACCCGAGGTACAGTAACTCTAGGCTTGGGAGTACGGTAGGAATGGCGGGGCGGTTGATTCAGGAAAGCGGGAGGGTGTAATGTTGCATTGGTGAAGGCAACACCATGGACGTTTGAGTTTCATGAATAGTATTTGGTTCGTGAAACCGAGAGTCGAAGATGTATACCGTCATATATGGCAAAACTTGTATTCTGCTTGGGAATGGTAGGACGAATTGGCATCGACGTTTGTGTTTCATGAGTGTTACTTGGTTCAAGTGATCTTGCATCTACAATCCCGATCCATCTCAGACGACTAATAATAATTTACATTCAACAGATTTGAAATAATAGGAGCAATTACATATTTAATTACGTAATTAATTTAAATACGTAATTTCAGCTCGGCAATTCTCAATCGCTGCCTGCCGAATGATCTGCTCAGTGTGGGAATGGGACTGGCGACTGAAGTGATCAATGTGGTCAAGGTACGGTAAATAATTGCTTACGGTACGGTGAAGACGCGATTACGGTAAGGTGTGCTCAAGGGAGCATGGTAGATATCAGGGAGGCAATATTTGAAAATTATATGATGTGTACCTTCATAGAATCATAGCCAAGCGGATGTGAGGGGTAATAGTGATAGGTCGAAACGCGAATGTGCAGTGTCGTGTGAAGCAATTTTCAATATCCCGAAAGTTAAAATAATTCAATTAATTAAATCCAGGACGTTGACTGGGTGCGGACGTGCGTGTCCTCCGTGATGGCCAGCTCGTGGGCGATCCTCCAATCGATCGGATTGGCTGTTGGTGAGTACGGTAGGGAAGGGATACGGTAGATGTAGTATGTAGATATCGAGGACTGCGTAGCAGGCCATTCGTAGGGATCCGTTTGGTTGTCAGAACGAAGGGAGACGGTTGTGACGGTAGATTTATTCTCAGGTATATGGTATATTTGATGGAGGAACATGAGTTTTTTTCCATTCCAAAGCAGAAAAGTTGTTGCAATTACTAGGAATCGCACAAGTGAGCATGTGTAGATGTGGTGAAACACGCAATCAGGTGGCGAACCTAAAAGCAGTAGTGGTATTGCAAACAGTAGTGGTATTGGTATTGCAGGGAACTATCTGTCTTACCAGTCTTTCAAATGGTTTTTTTGTGAGATAAAGGTTCATCTAACGACGTCAAGACACAACTGGGGAATACATTGACCTAGTAAAACACGTGATTGCCTAGTTGCTTGACAGTGAGACAGCAAATGTGTCCCAATCTGATCTTTGATCTCTCTCATCATTCCAGTCCTCTCTCTCACAATGGTCTTCCTTCTTCGCTTCCTCGCCCCCGTCGCTGTCTACTTCGTTTACGTTCTGGTGGTCCTCGTATTCGGCGGTGGGTGTTGTTGTTGTTGTTGTTATGGTTGTTGTTTTTAATGAGTTAACTTGGATTCCAGATAGTGTAGTATAGGGAAGAGCAAACTAGGTGATTCCTGGACTCGCCCGTGAATGATGAGCTAGTCTTCGATGGGTGGATCGATCTTAGTTGCGCTTGCATGAAGAAAACAAATACTAATTTCGTGACGATTCTGAGTTGGCCGCACGCGAGCTCGTTATTTTATTTCCAATGGTGAATTTAGGGTCAAATTTGCGACATTTTGATTTACAAGGAAGTAGATGAACCAGTTGATTCTGGGGTTCAGAGATGAGGTATCAGGTTTCTTAGCTTCATTTATTCACTTACAACAACATCTGTGCAACAAAAGCAACACTAAAATGGGCTCTCATAAATCACCGGCGTTCGATGAAGATGAGTGTACGAGGGTTAGTGACAATAGTGGACAAACGATTGAAATTGCTTGGTGATTTTCATTTTCACTGGTGAAATGATATCAGAATTGCCGTGACGTTTTCGATTTCATGGCTGTAATCGGATCAAAAAATAATAATTGGGCTCTCTTTTTTAAATCTGGTTCTCATTTTCACCTAATTGTAAGATGTATTAGACAGGTTTCGTATGCGAATCGTTGTATGGAAAGATCTCTTGAATGATTGTACAAGCAGTATGCGATGTAGTTGAGCTGATTTATTGAATGTTAATTTATTATTCAATTATTTAAATAATTTAATTATTCAATTCTGCAGGCATCTCGGGCGGTCTGTGGTACGCGTGGTGGGCGGCGCACGGGCACGAACGATTCGGCGTGGATGAAACGGTGGAAAGTGGTCAGTTTGCGATTGAGTGGAAGGGGATGGGTACGGTAGTCACCGTAGTATAAAAATAGGTGGTGGAATACGGTAGGTTCGCAGTGCATGAATCCCTCTAAAGTGGCCAGCTTGCAACTGACTGTGAGTAGAGGGGTACGGCAGTCTACGATGGGGGAGTGGTTAGTGACCACTTATGCACCCACTTAGTGGTTTGGTTGGTTGTTGGTAAGGATGCGGAAATACTGAAAGTTGATGATTTTCTAATGAGTTGGGATTGAAATCACGATCGTTAGTTTCGTGCTGCAGAGATATGAGTTAACCAGATACGGCGATCTTATTTTGATAAGTGGTCGAAACGTTCTCCAGTATAACCAGTATAAGCGACCTGACAATCTTGTGCTGCAAGTAGATGTGATAGTCTAGAGGATTCAAGAACAACCAATTTTTCATGGGATTCATTTAAAATATAAAACAACAATAAGGATAAATAACCATACTAATCCATTCCAGCCACTTCCTCCTCCATTCTTTCCACTCCTCGCACGACTCGACTTGCGGAGTACTACGTGGATGAGAAGGGAGAAGTGCAGAAGAGGGGAGGTGAGAAGATATCTTACGAATGAGCAGGGGCCGATTACATAGGTTTTCAAAAATGGCCAAATGTGGGTTGGTTTTCCTTTTTCCCCTCTCGCTCCCCCAAAAATCGACCAAATGTGAGTTGGTTTTCCATTTTTTCCTTCTCGCACCCCTAAAAATCGGCAAAATGTGGGTTGGATATGTTATTTTTTACATAGTAATCGAGCCCTGCGAATGAGCTATATTTTGGGTATGAGATCGGCTATGACTATTAGGGAAGTGTCGCAGCGTGAAATTAAGAAACATACGCGCAACCTGAAACTGACAAGTGAATGTCTTTGACAATTGTGGACGCGAGAAATCTCTTGTTCATGTGGAATGGTGTAGATAATTGTACTGTTCCCATGTAAACCAGGATGGCATTAGTAAGGAACAGAAAAACAAGAAGCAGTAGCGTAGCTGAAACATGAAACCGAATTGCGAATTGTCAAATGAAAGCGCGCGGAGTAGTTATTGAATTACGGAGGGGGGAGTGAGCGAGTGGATTTGAAGGAGATCGGGTGGGGCAAAAGTATTGACCAGGAGGCAAGAATAGTATAAGATGTTTGATCTCAACGAGCACAATTGACGGCTATGAGTGTACGAGGTGAAGTAGAGCATGTGCAACTTCGAATGGACTGGTGTTTGGTTCGTGAGGATTTCCGGAGAAATACTATGAGGATGGATCAGCGATCGATATTTACTGGAGCGATCGATATTTACTGCTGTAGGGGCGGGAATAGATGTGGTATATGTTCAACGATTCTGAGATATAATAATAAAAAAACACTTCCCACTTCGGATGCCCTGGAAACAACTGCAAGTGTGGTTGATGTTTTTTTTTTGTCAAGATTTTCGACATCTTCATATTGGCAAATTGAAGTAGGCGGGGGTGAATAAGAGTAGGTGCAGCCTGAAACCATCTGGGGATAGTTTCCGAATTGTTGAAGTAGTTTCCGGGGGATATTTTATATTTTGTTCAATCAGGCCTACCGAATATCAAGCATACATCTTTGTGTGAGATTAAGGAACGTGCACGCAACATGAAATCGACTAGTGATTGTGAGTGTGGGATGATGACAAAGTTGCGTTGAAAAGAGGGAGACGGCGAGCGTGATTTGTTTTGTGGAAATCTAGGCCAAGTGACAGTGTGCAATTTCTGATTGCGAAGGTAAGGAGCTCGCGTGCAGCATGAAATTGATTGGAAATTATTGATTGAAATAATGAAGCTGTTTTTTTGCTGGACAGAATTATGTGAAAAAGGGAAGGGCAGTGTAGGAATGATGTAGGTATGATTGTGTTTTTTATGAAAATGAATCCTGTGCTCACATTGCTGAATTTCCGTTTGCGATGGTATGTAGAGTGGGTGCAACATGAAATCGGCTGACGCCTAGGCATTTCTAAACTCTAATTGGGTTTTCTTCCTCCCAAGTACGGCAGTCTAGTAATTATCAATTGCCCTCCCTTGATGGATTCTTTAACTCACTTCTCCGACTGGCGAGAGATAAGGCGAAAGTGAAGACACGATTCTGCAGGCGACTCTCTTCCCGTGGCCGCCCTCACGATTAGTTCGATCCTCGGCCAGGAGGCTACCGTATCCGAGCAGGCACTGATAGGACTCGCCCTGGGAGCCAGTGTGATTACGGTAAGGATCGATTATTGATTGATTGATTTTAACCTGAACAGGTTAACGAAAAGATCCGGTGTGATTACGGCAAGTGTGAGTTATTGATTTGCTCTAGGATAGTTGCCAAATTACGGCGTTTCCATGATTTCGACCGTATTATTCCGTCACCGTGAATTCAGGCATCATGAAGAGCATTAGAGTCGAAAGCTCGTTCAATCTGCAATACCATGATGTTGAACGGTTTTTAAAACATACTCAATCCTTTCCCATTAATCAATGCCTAGATATCAATGTTATTAACAATATCACAGCTCTCATGTGGTGCATTTGGGCATCAGGAAGATTATTAGATTGGAGGTGTTCGCGAAATTAGCAATGAGTCTCCATTGCATTTCGATAACATCAATCCATTTAAAAATATATTAATAATAATATTCCAGCTCTTCATCATTCTGCTCATGTGGTGCCTGCTGCCACGCGGCAAACTGCTTGTCAACCTGTTCAAGTGAGGGATTCAATTTAATTATTTGTTTTCACTCCCATTCTGTGATTGATGGTTTCTGAAACTAATTGGTTGTGTAATGACTGTGAAACACCAACAAACCATTCTCAATTTTTGCTCAGTCCAGTGTCTCCTCCCATCGCAAACTGTTCAGTTTCCCAGTGAGACTCACTGTGAGAGTTCATCGTGTGCATTCCTGGGTAGCGTACTGATCATACATTTTCATTGCCAACCGGGGACCGAAAATATATACTGGTCAGACACTAATAGCCGTAAATATAGAGTGGTTTAACGGCTTAAAACCCTATTTTATAGCGGATATACTGTGACCTGACAACGGATTTCATTAAATATATAGTGGTCTGATTACCGGCCCGGTAGTTATGAAAATGTATGGTACTTATCGTCTACAGTATCCCAATAAGTTCCCTACCGTACCCCTTCCCTCTTCTCAGGCAATCCGGCCAGGCCCTTTCCGCGATGCCGTTCCTTCTCATCCAACCCCTATCGACGGCCATTTGCGTGCTGCTGGTGGGCGGATACTCAGCTGCGAATGCACTACTGGTGTACACGGCAGGTACGGTAGGGGCACGGTGGCATGGAGAAGGTTTTGGAGGAAGTGCTGCACGTGTACGATAAAGGAAGAATAATTGATGAAGTGGTTTCGTGGAATTGCACAATTCATCGCACAGATGATTTGCTTGGATAGCTAAACGTTACTCGAAACAGCAAAGTGCAGGTGGTAAAATTGGAAGTTTGAAACAGCAAATTCTATTCATATTGTAAGAGATGATGATAGCGGTTTCATATCGAAGTTGCGCATCTCAGAAGCTCCTGGCTATGTTTTCTTTTTAAAAATAGATACTTTGCAGCCATACATTTTCATTGCCAACCGGGGACGAATAATATATAGTGGTCTGACACTAATAACAGGGGTCTAACGGCATAAAACCCGACTTTATCGTGGATATATTGTGGTCTGACGGCAAATTCCATCAAATATATAGTGGTCTGATTTCCGGCCCGGTAGCTACGAAAATGTATGATTGCAGCCGCCCCCGTGCCCACGCTGCACGACGACACGCAGCTGGCCGTGGTTACGTACAATGTGACACAAACACAGAAGTAAGTACGGTAGGAGTACGGTAATTAGATTACGGTAGAATTGGTTAATTATCGATATATCGATTGCGAAATGTCGCAGAGAACGATATGGGATTGTGGGTGATCATTGATTGATTGGAAGTGGCAACCGTGTATGAATTGATATGTTACAACTTGAAGAACGTTTAGTATTGTTGTGAAACATTGAATGTGGTGGTCGTAACGTACAATGTGACACAGACACAGAAGTGAGTACGGTAGAGAGTCGCGGGGGGATAAGATAAGGTGAATTGGAACCAGTGATGAGCACGGGGTCGGATATCGGACCATACCGCCGATTTTGAACCAGGGTTTGAAGCCTATAACCCCCGATTTCGGTGGCAAAACCCGCAATTTTCAACAGGTTTCTTACCGAACCCCCGATTTTATGCAATTGTCCGAGGATGGTGCTCATCACTGATTGGAACGAATAGAAATGGAGGGTAGGCGTAGGGCCTGAATATTACTTTAAAAAGATATCGAATGCGCTCGAATTGTTGATTAAGAACTTGAGGACTTTTAGTATTGCAGCGAAACACTGAAGGAGTTGGTTGTGGCGTACAACGTGACATGGACACAAAAGTGAAGTGAGTAGGACGGTTAGGGAGTACTATATAATTGGTAAAATATGTTTGCTACGTCACAGCGAGAGATACGTATTGCTGGAATTCTGCTACAAGATAATTTAGTGATGTGGTGAAACATGAACCGAGAAAGCCCAAAAGGAGTGACAGGGACGGAAAAACAAATCGGAAACTGCAATTTAGAAGGGACATACATGTTAGATGTCATTGTGTAAACACCTGGTCGTGTACCTAGAGTGTTGTAGAAAACTTTCGGACAAATACAATATTGTCTCCTTTAGAAAAATTAACCTTGAATTGCAGGTACATGCTCGCGTATCAGGCGATTGGCTTCATTTGGCTGTGCGAGTTCGCGTTTGCCTATCAGCGGATGTTGATTGCTGGGGCCGTGGCCAAGTGGTACTTCGACAGGTACTGTAAATAATATATGATGAGGATACTGTAATGGTATGGTGGGTATACGGTAGCTTATCAGCGGATGCTCATAGCTGGAGCCGTGGCGAAGTGGTACTTTGACAGGTATGGCAGGGAGTACGGTAGGGATACTGTTTGGGTATGGTGCGGATACGGTAGGACAGCCAGGATCGTAGATCTTGTTGTGAAGGGATGCTCTAGGATGCTCCGGAGGTGTATCGTAGGGGTAGTTGACAGGTATGTTAGGGTTCATTGATTTAGGAGTTCTGTAGTAGAAAAAATACAATTTCACTTGTTGCATTTTGGTTTCACTGTTGCTTTGAAAGTCCAACAAGCGGCTTTTACCAATTACAGTGCCCCCTTCTGCGAACAGTAATAATTCTGTCCCACTAGTATTTTAAAGGATGTTTTTTGTGTTTCGTTCCGCTTATGAGAATGCAAAGGAGCGGCCTGTGATAATGGGAGAGCCGGATATCCCTCTAAAATAATAATAACGTTTCCCATTCCAGAAGCGGCCGCAGTCCGGTGTGCGGCTCGCGATGGAACACGATCAGGTTGGTTGTGGTGTTGTTTTGATGTTATTGTTATTTTAAGAGACTGGCTAGGTAAAATTCGAGTATGGGCCGGACATCGATATCTCAGATCCCGACCAAAACTTTTTTGGGGATACCCTCATGGGTCCCCATCACCCTATGGCCCATTATTTGGTCATATCTCAAAAACCCAAAAAGGGGCGGGGCTTCAAAGTTTAAAAATCGTTAATTCGCCATAAATAAATGGAGGGACCTAGGTCCAAAGTTAGTGTGGATATATTACCTACTATCCTAGGCAACAAAAAACCTATTTAAGTTGATCCGAAATTTCGATCGCAAACTGGTTTTTCACCTAGTTAAAATCAGTTTTTAATTTTTATAAAATCTAAACCTTCATAGCGGCCTTTCTCATTGTCTCCACGTTGTAGAGCACGAAATTCTGAGTCGATGAAATAAAAAATCGATAAAATATTTTTTGCCCAACCGCGTCATCTTTGAGCCCAAAGATGAGACCCAAAAATAAATTTATTTGAACCTACTTGATATGGTGCTCATTTTAACGAGCAGATCGTGGGCATCATTTTTTGTGTTCATATGTTATCATTATTTTTTCGTTGAATCGATATACGACCGCTCGCAAGCGCGAAAATGACAAGGAGTGAAATTTTTCGAAATAGCGGGCCTAACTAAATAGCCTATTTTATTGAGCTCGAAGTCCCAAAATCGAAAATGTATCATTCGATAACATATTTTTTGCCCATTCGCATCATTCATGCCATGGAGAGCGGTCGGTAAAAATAAAAATATTTTTATAAATACGTGTTTTAGCACATGTTGTAGAGCTCGTCGAGCTGATCATTTTTGTAGAACATCATTTTTCACGATTTTGTCTCTGTGGAAGGTTATGAGCGCTCAAAAAGGGGCGGAACTGTCCACATCCCGTGGCCACGGCGCCACTTCTAAGGAAGGGACTCCAAGGGAAGGGAGGAGGGGAGAGGTCAGCTTGACTGCTCCCTTTTTGAGCGCTCATAACCTTCCACAGAGACAAAATCGTGAAAAATGATGTTCTACAAAAATGATCAACTCGACGAGCTCTACAACATGTGCTAAAACACGTATTTATAAAAATAATTTTATTTTTACCGACCGCTCTCCATGGCATGAATGATGCGAATGGGCAAAAAATATGTTATCGAATGATACATTTTCGATTTTGGGACTTCGAGCTCAATAAAATAGGCTATTTAGTTAGGCCCGCTATTTCGAAAAATTTCACTCCTTGTCATTTTCGCGCTTGCGAGCGGTCGTATATCGATTCAACGAAAAAATAATGATAACATATGAACACAAAAAATGATGCCCACGATCTGCTCGTTAAAATGAGCACCATATCAAGTAGGTTCAAATAAATTTATTTTTGGGTCTCATCTTTGGGCTCAAAGATGACGCGGTTGGGCAAAAAATATTTTATCGATTTTTTACTTCGTCGACTCAGAATTTCGTGCTCTACAACGTGGAGACAATGAGAAAGGCCGCTATGAAGGTTTAGATTTTATAAAAATTAAAAACTGATTTTAACTAGGTTAAAAACCAGTTTGCGATCGGAATTTCGGATCAACTTAAATATGTTTTTTGTTGCCTAGGATAGTAAGTAATATATCCACACTAACTTTGGACCTAGGTCCCTCCATTTATTTATGGCGAATTAACGATTTTTAAACTTTGAAGCCCCGCCCCTTTTTGGGTTTTTGAGATATGACCAAATAATGGGCCCTAGGGTGATGGGGACCCATGAGGGTATCCCCAAAAAAGTTTTGGTCGGGATCTGAGATATCGATGTCCGGCCCTAACAGTCCGATCCTCGAATCTTACCTAGCCGGTCTCTTAATATATTACCTGAAATATGCATCAAGCGCATACTTTCAATTATTTTTTTGAAGCGTTGATTTGAGTTTTTACACTCCACATTTCGCGGTTTCAAGTACTCCTCATAGTTGGCTGGCTTACGTTATTTCAATTACTTGTCTACATTGATCGAAACATTCAAAGTATTCCAGATTGCATGTAAGATTTCTTAATTACTTTATTTTTCTATTGTTTTATTATTTCTGTCCTCTACCCTTCCAGATACCATCTCGGTTCGCTCGCTCTCGGTTCCTTCATCATCACACTCGTGCGCATCCCGAGATACATTCTCATGTATATTTATGCAAAGTGGGATTTGTTTTTTCCTATTTTTATAATTCATTTATTTGTAAGTTAGACACAGGATCATAGTCTAAATGGGAATTCGGAATGTTCACGCTCGTGCATGTTCCGAGATAGATTCTGATTATTTGTTTGACCTGCTAGCGTTCGGTTTCACTGGTCTATCAATTACCCAGCGAAATGTCATCAATGATTCATTCGTCTCTGTTCGTGGATAATACACATATTCAGTTCTTTTGCAGAATGAAGGCGTCCGAGAACGTGGTTGTGCAGAAGTTGTTCGCATGCTGCATCTGCACTCTGGCCTGCATTGAGAAGTGTCTGAAGTGAGTGGATTACGGTATTATCGATTGACTGTGGTTTTGGGGATCGGGGTACGGTAGATTGGAGCCTGCACTCTGGCGTGTATTGAGAAGTGTCTGAAGTGAGTACGGTAGATCACGGCCTGAGTATCGATTGAATGTGGTATCGGCGTGGGGTATAGTAGATTGAAGCCTGCTGTATCTGCACTCAGGCATGCGTTGAGAAGTGTCTATATTTCGGTATTTCGGAGGGTTATGATTGATTTTGTGGAAAATTAGATAATTATTGTTGAAGTCGAAAAGGAAGTGAACACTGATGGATTACAAGAATCCGTGTTTTCATCATTTTCATGAAGCAGCGGACATGCTGGTGGTAAATAATAAGCTGTTAGACGTTCTGGTGATGGATGAAATTAAAATCAGTTATCGTTTGCAGCTACCTCAACTACAACGCTTACACGGTAATCGCGTACACCGGCCAGAGCTTCTGTCCCGCAGCGAAAACGGTGAGTACGGTAGCTGACGAGATTACGGTAGTAATATTGATTTTCTGGCAATATGAGTTTCTGCAATGAAAAAGGCGAGTACGGTAGGCTGCGGGATCCGGGAGGATTACCGATACTCCGGCAGCGAAAAGTGTGAGAGATTCGGTTGAAGGGGAGATGCTGTAATTGCCATTTATGTTTTTTTTTGCTTGAAGTGACACTCGCAATAGCGCTGCTGCCTGTCAAATAATAAGTTTGATTCAATTTGTGGATTCTCGAAAGGGTGTTCCGGGCTCCATGGAGGAGTGCTAAATCGTGCAGCGACTTGGTACCAATCGTTTCTTGGGAAGGAAGAAAGCAAATAACAAAAAATTGAAGCGAGCAGCAACCACATGCGAGCTTTGCGCTTCGCTCTGTTGAGATAATAAGAGCTTCGAAAGTTTACCCAATGTGTGCACAACTATCCTTAAAAGAACAAATCGAGTCTATTCCTTCTGAAAAGTGTTATTGTTATTGTTTTTAAGTCTTACAAAATAATCTTATTAATAATAATAATCATGCAGGCAGTGAACGTGCTTCTCGACAACGCCGTGCACGTCGCTACCATCAATTCCATCGGCGATTTCGTGCTGTTCCTGGCGAAAGCGGCTGTGGGAGCGGCGTGTGCATCACTGTGCTTGTTGTTGATCAAGGTACGGTAAGGGCTACTGTAGGGTACGGTAGAATAGAGGTACGGTAAGAGCTGTTCCTGGCGAAAGCGGCGGTGGGCGCGGCGTGTGCATCGCTGTGTTTACTATTGATCAAGGTACGGTAGGGGTACGGTAGTTGTGTTCAATATCCACGGTTACGGTAGCATACAAGAGGATCGGGTGTGATGACATCAAATGAAATGGTGGTTTCGATTTTAGAATTTTTGCCGCCAGTGGATTCTCACAATCAGTGGACATTAGACGTAGAGATGCAACTGGATTCAGTTGTTCTGTCATGCGTCCGAATTATAACATAATGTAGATTACCAGAGTCTCGATTGTAATGGCCACATACACGATTTTTAATCCAATATGCTACAGTATCCCATTGACTTACCGTAATCTCTCTTCCTCTCAGGACGACGCGTCGATCACGAACTGGTGGCCGCAGCTGCTCATCGTCGGACTGGCGGCGTACCAGGTGGGTGGTCCCGGGGGATTACGGTAGATGTGTTATCGATTTTCTGGGGGGTGGGGTACGATTAATCTGGTAATCGATTGTTTGTCTCATATTCGACAGGAGCATATCCAGGGGAAATTACGGGAACTAGGATGTCCACTGTCCAAAAATATGAACAAAATTTGTGGAAGCGGGGTTCGTGTTTCCGCGATAGTAGAAGGACAGGGGTCTGGGATGCAGTATGCATTTCTTAGGTAGTGAAAAAAAACAATATCAGTATTTCTTTTGCGCGTGTATGTCCCCACCCCACGACGGGTTGCACCGTGATATTTTAGAGGAATTACGTATTCATGAAGAGGGCACAGCTATGAAAGCGAGAAATTGTAAATATAAAAAAATGTAGAGGTGCCCAAGGTGGATGGGTGTTGCAGTGGTAAGACAAGAGCGGGTTGAGTCTATTCGTAGCAATGCAGGGAAGAAAAATTGGTTGTCTAGACACAATGAAAAATAACTGGTCTGTTCGCTCCGAAGTGATATTGGTAGAATCATAAAGAAACAGCAATTTGAATTATATTTCACGACCGGCGGATTCAGGGTGCGGCGGGATACTAAGTAACCGCAAGAATTTTTGACTTGATTTTGGAACGATGTATTGCTTAGAAATATTTAATTTGAGCTGTTTCAAATCAATCCACGATATTTAAGTTAATTCCCGATGTTTGCGCGATTTGTGACCGGCTGATGAGTAAACGTGATTTGGCGCTTCAGTTTCATAATTAGTATTGGGATGACGAGTATCAATGATCGGTCCGGTATTCTTCGTTTAAAAAAATTATGCGGCGAAATGAAATGAATTTCACTCGCCGAATGTGTGATTTAGCGCTTCATTCTCATGATAATCTTTCAAATGTGGCGTAGCCATGATTACGTAGGGGCTCATCGGAGGATACAACAGAAAATATGTAAATAAATTATAGGTGGCCAACTGCTTCATTTCCATCTACGAAATGGTCATCGACGCCCTCTTTCTGTGCATTGCGGAGGATTTCTCGATGGAGAAGGACGGAGCGAGTCAGAGGAGAGCCCAGCCGGAGATGATGGTACGGTAGGGGGGGGGTATGATGGGGAGTATGGTACCATTAGAGGGGGGCTACTAGGGGGTTAGGGTAGGGATATGGTTGGGTTACGGTAGCGATATGTTGGGTTGGGCACTGGTAACTGAAGATAGCGAGTGAGTAGTACGAGGATAGTGCCTAGATAGATTTGTTGATACTAGAGGAGGTTATGATTAGGGCTGTCAGGGTGAAGAATCTGTCTCTTCATTCCGTGTACTCTCTCGTCACTCTGACCGGTGAGAGAGTACGCGGAATGAAGAGACGGATTCTTCACCCTGACATCCCTAGTTATGATAGGGTTACGGTATTTATCGATTCCAAATATATTCCACTCAGGACTACATGGAGCGTACGATCGTACACGAAGAATCAATGCGATCGTCGAGAGGATCGAAGAGGAGAGAAGGAAGAGGAACGAGAGATGAGAGGGAGGCATTTGAGATGTATTGAATCCCGAGGGGAAGATGGGGATTACGGTAGATATGGGTTGATTGATTAGAGTCCCCATACTGCTTGTAACAGATGCACTGATTGATTTTATAGATACCCCACTGATCACTGTAACGACTGATTTCTAGATGTACTCTTATCCTACAAATGTATAGCAAATAATTCGCATTGTAACTGATATTATACTGATTTTAGATTCACTTTGTGCTAATATATCCCAATGAATACGTCTGATTACTGGTATCTCTCACTGATTTTAGTGTCCATTTCACTTGATTAATTTCACAAATACGAGGTGTACGAGAATTCTCAGCGCTGTAACATGAACTAATTGATAAATTTTCTAATTTAGCTGACTTGCTATCGTATGGAAATATTGAAGAACATGGACATTTCTCGTATCATGTATTTATCACGATTTTAAACAATACAATTTGGGTGGAAGTGTAGGAGTGATGTGAAGCAGGTGTCCATCTTTACATTTAGAACTTTCCTCCGTAACACCAGACAACTTTGAGTGAATTTACTCCTTTCTTCACCATCCACTTTACCAGCAGAAGCTTCCGACGGGTTTCCGCTATAACGGGGACTGCGGGACCGGGAACGCTCGGGAAATGCTGAATCATTGAATCTGATGGGATGTTCCCATGTTTCTTCTTTTGTCAGGCACAAAGGAAGTATACTCTTGTTCCCTGAAATACGAGTTTGAAATGATGAATTGATGTAAATGATGAATTGAATCGAATAAAGTTGCTCTCATAATATGACTAAAATACGCCGTGTTTCTGGAGTCATTTTAGTTTCGGAACTTCTCTGGCCAGGCAACAACAACACTCAATGTGGAGGAGTGGTGAATGAGAATGGTAGGGGGAGGGAATACTCTGCGAGAAATGGGTGGGTCAAAAAAGTACTAAAGTGTCTCCAATAGAACATATCTATAGCGTATCTATTTTAGTCCAATTGTAAGAGCAACTTTACTCTAATTCAATAAATCAAAAACAGTGTTAGTTTCAGTTTCATAGTTGCATCGACACTCACGCTCAGCACGTGATAGTAGACTGAAGAGCCTCCAAAGTCGATATCGAATTCGGTGTATGATCCTCCCATCGAGCTCTGCAGCTCCAGAGTTCCAAGTTTCAGAGCTGAAAGTGGAGTTATTTGACAGTGGATCTCTTGCACCGGTTGAAGATGAGAAGAGAAGTGAGAAGTAGTGAAAAAAAACTATTAGTGACGAAAAAGGGCGTAATTGATAGCCGGTGCCGTTCGATTCTATAGGTATTTCGGCAAGAGGTGCTTACAATAATATTGTAACTGTAGATTTTAGCAGTGTTGATTCCTGCTTCGTAGCCATTCTTGAAAATCGTACAAAGCGAGACAGTGTAGATGCCTGAAAATATTTACTAATTTTCGAAAAAATGCAGGAGGAATAATGATAAGCGAAAACAATAAACAAGTGAATACTGCAGTCAAATGTTGTTTGCCTGCTTCGAATGAGACGTTAAAATCACGCGTCTGAATACAGTAATTTCGTAACTTCCGCCCGAGAGAAAATTGAGAGCGAAACCAGTAACGCGAACAAAGCACTTTGTGAAGAGAGCTATTTCGATGTCGAAATCTGAGCCGCCGTCTCTGCTTTGTCCACACTCTCTTGATCACTCGATCGAACTAGAGAATGTGGAAAATGAAGAGACGGCGGCTCACATTTCCCGCTCCAGAGCTATTTTGGACAATCAATGATGAGAAGTAGCAGATGTGCGTCTCTCTATTTTGCCTGTTATATTGCTGGCCAGGCAGAACGAGTGATTAGGTGAAATGAAGAGCGACAAGGCGTTCCAGTGGCCATGCTATGCCATCGATCTATGCTCATTTTTGAAAATTAAAAATGATCTTTGAGACAGCATGGCGAGACAGCATGGTGACATTGACGCAAATTGCATGAAGAATTGACATAAGAATAATTGTATTTATCATTAACAATTTTTACAATGTAATTCGTGTTGACCATTGTATCTTCGCGGCCGATATCGAAGTCATATTGTTCATCTTCTTCTTAAGCTTAGGGTATCCAAGATCGAAATCATATTGTTATCTTTCTCATTGAAGACGTATGTGTTTGTTATCTGCAAGGATGGATTTGATCGAGCATTGCCAAGTTTTTTTAACAGTATTTTGCTCCTGATTATAAGCGCTGAATGCTTGCTAAACTAGCAAGTTACGCTTATTCTTTAAAAAAATTATTTCTGAAGTACAGTGAACTGACCTGCACCACTCAATCGCCACGACTGTCTTTCATCTTTGTCGCATCAGCACTTATCCGAGTCTTTGATTCGCAGTTTTGTTGCCGGGTTGGTTCGAGGTTGTCGACTTACTGCTCCTTTTAGTGGCAATGACGATTCGTGTTCATGTCCATTTCACAATGGGACCGGCAGAGGCAGTGTAGGTGCCTATAATTAATTTATTACCAGTTAAATAGTGCAGGACTAATTGTGAATGAACAAATGAAGAAGTGAATGATGCAGTTGGACCTAGCTTGGTTTGAGCGAGACGCTAAAAACAAGCGTCGATATACCGTAAACTCAAAACTTCCTAATGGGAGAAAATTGAGTGCGAAGTGGGGAAATAGAATAAAGAAACCGATGAAGAGAGAAATTTCTGGCCTATTTCTGAGTGAAGAGTCTGTTGGAGAGAAAAAATAAGCCAGGTGTGAGCATCTCAAGTGAGCACTTTTCACTTGTTGGTCAGATAAGCCAAGAGAGTGTGGGAAATGAATAGATACATTTTGCTTTAGGATTCATTTTTTTTCATTTTTTATTTATTTATTTTTTTTCGCTTTCATTTTGCTTCATTTTGCTTTCCTTCTCTCTGCTCTAGGTTGCCTTCAGGAAAACTATTTTTTATGTTCAACATTCCATTATCAACAGTAGTATTTTCAAGAAATATCTTTATCAGATCATTATTTTATATAATACAACTATTGGTAAATGTTCCGACATTGCGTGATATACGCTAGTGGAGTGGCCATCAGTGCTGTGCTCCTCCTGGCAGGCGATGATGAAGCCTTGCACCCGATTTGTTATGAGTCGAGGTCGCTATCTAAAATGGAGTGACGTTATCCAGCAATTGAGCTGGAAGCGTTGGCTATTGTCTTCGGGATCAAGAAGTTCAAACCACAGCGTTCTGACCCCATTGTTCTCTCCAGATAAGGGTGAACAATGGATGCAAATTTCGCGCCAAAATCCCGACACGAAAGAACTGCAATTTCCCGCTCGATTCAAATCACAGAGCGGGGAGAGCGGTCGCTCCTCCCTCCCAGGCCTTGCAGTTCAGTTCATGCAAAGTGATCGAGTGCGTATGTAAAGTGCTGCCCCTTCTCTGTCGGGGCAGGATGCTGTGAAACCGTCCATTTCTGGGGCAAGGACAAAAATAATTACCGACCACTCTCCCTTAACAACCTTTTTTACAAAGAAGGGTTTGACAGGGAGGCTAGCTAGGTACCAAATCACAATCCAGGAAGAGGATATCGAGATAGTATATCGCAAGGGATCCAAGAATCTCCTATGTGACAGCCTATCCAGATACCCCCTAAGGAGAGCGACAGAGTACAAGCTGTGATTGATCTGGACCACCACACTATGTCCCTAAGTGAGATACGGAAGGAGCAAGACGAAGATGCGTGGATCAAGGATCTCAAAGACTATCTTCGAACAGGTAAAAGTGCTATCAACTCCACAGAAAGGAAGAGTAGACAGTATCAAGTGATAAATGATTTATTGGCACTTCTTCGGTTTTTGGCCCAGCCTTTTCTCGCAGAATATTCCCTCCCTACCATTCTCATTCCTCACCCCCTCCATATTCGGAGCGGTTGTTGACTGGGCCAAAAACCGAAGAAGTTCCGATTTATTGTACCTCAGGAAGCTCCACGTTGACGATGTGCTCGTGTTATCAGAGACGGGCATTCTGAAAAACAAATTGATGAATCATTTTCATACATTTAAATTAATTGGAGCACATTTAGGCAAGAAGAAGACACTAGAGAAGTTACAGAAGCGCTATACCTGGATAGGAATGGATAAGGATCTCTCAAAATATCTGAGGCCTGTACCCAATGTCAAATGAGAAAAACCCCGGTTTCAGAAATAACTAAGGAGGAAATGGGCTCATTTCCGGTACCAGAATTCGTCTGGGACCGCGCCCATATATGCGCACATCATCAGATTCCACCCACGACGGCTCACAATCGAGAGTGTGTGCCAGCCTTTTGTGAAGCTGTAATACCTATCGTACCTCTAGATGAACTGCATTGAAGTATCGTAATAGGAGGTCATTACATGAAGGCAGATTAGCAAACGCGATCCATGCACGAATCTACACACGTTGCAGAAGAATAGCTTCAAATGCCTAAAATGCGACTGAATTATCAAACGATTTATGATGATCAAAGTGTAAGAGACGAAGACATGCCTCTCTCTATCAACAGTTCCGTGTTTGTTTGCTGCTGAAACTTTTCTTGGCCAGAGTAGGGCGCTTCGTACCCTGTTCGAGGGCAAAGTTGATTCGTGTTAGTAGACATTCTCGTAAATCGAAGAAGCCGAGGCAGTGTAGATGCCTAAAATAATAACAATGAACAGACAGAAAACAGGAATATTTTGTAAGTGAATACAAAATGGGTGAATGAAGCAGACTGGAATAGATTCCTTGCTTTGAATGAGACGCTAAAATCACGCGCCTAAATTACAGTAAGAACGAGACTTCCGTGCGAGAGGAAATTTTGCGAGAAGCGAACAAAGAGAGAAGTAAAGAGAATATCGAGATGTATTGCTGACAGTCCGAAAGATGGCCAGATGTTAGTGTCTTTATTTGACACTAGAGCAGTCAAAGTGAACCCCGTCTCATCATCCCTCTGGGTCTTGCATCCATTGACGTACTCTAGAGGTGCCTTACTCAAGGATGGCTAGGCAAGAAAACATTTTTCCATTTCGTACATTCTCTCATAGAGAAGGGAGAGCATGCGCAAAGTAGAGAGCCAGTTCTTACCTGGTATTCCCTATTGCGGAGTCACCCTTAGTCGACCTTGATGTCCATCTGGAATTCTTCCGCCTTCCATGCTATAGTAGGCAAAAAGGCTAAAAAAAACTCGAACCTTATCGTGAGCCCTTTTGACAACCCTATTCCATACCCATCATTCGGCTCATTATCAAATGGCCGGCAATGCAAACCTTGTTCGCGCGTTTTCCCTTTCGCTATCCTGTTCGAATTAGGGATAAAAGCTGGGATCGTTAGCGCCTCGGTCATTTTCATTGTGTTCATTATCAGCAGGGGTTCCAATTGTCCCTCGTATTTACGTCCTCGATTTGCCGCAATTTTATCGTGTTTTTCTAGCCGATGATGCCCTTGACAATGAAAGTGCCGGTAGGGATGACCAATGCCTTCACAATTTCGCGCAATCTCTAGTCTGCGCGAGTGTTCGTGTTTCAAATTCCCTCGATTTCGATTTGACGGTCAAACAACTGAATAAGATGCGTATTCTAGAGAAGATGATTCGCCCCGAGATCACACTTCTCTTTTCCGTGCTCACTCTGTGGTGTTCGGTGCACGCGTGCCTCCGCATGAGGGAAGTCCGCAGCATCCCGAGTGAGTTCCTATCTGATTAGACCTCGAAATATGCATCGCTTCCATCCTTGCGCTTCGCCCGCTCCTGTGTGTGCATGAGCTCGAGTTCTAGCAGATTTTCATTATTATGAACTCGCAAATAGCCTTTTTCCTGTAAAGCGGACGGCTCGAGAATGATGAATGCTAGATTTCGCGAGGAGAGGGGGTATACATAAGATGATTGTGATTTTAATGAATGGTATACTTCAGTTAGATGCAGCTTCAAGGGTGGATGCGGTGACCTCCCCGAGACGGACTGCGTGCTTCCGACCCTTGTGAATGCTGTGGTATTGAAGTGTCCTGGGGGCAAGATGCTATACTCCGGAGAGGACAAAATGTGCGCGACTGGATGCCACGATGATGAAGCCACCTGCGTAATCGATACATATATTTACGATTTTAAAGGAGGAGAACCTCTGCCAATTCATCCAGATGAGGAACTGAGTTGCCGTCTATGACTGTTCACAGATAAACAATAAAGAATTTATCGATGGAGAAGATGTTGAATGCATGCCATTAGGAAAAAGCATGAACGCATGGGAGTTTATGGAAACACAGTTCCACGAATACTGAGATTGTCAGGCACAAAACAGCCAAAGAAATTACTTCGAAATATACAATAGAATAACACGCGTTGGCATTACGATGATTACATTTAGCTTCAAAAGACATTATATCGATTACATGCGTGAGTTTCGATGATTAACTGTGGAGAATTTTACTGCGATACTTAACGAACTCATACGCATACTCCCCAGGCCTCTTTGATCCCATTAATACGGTCCGAATATCCACTGGGTGAGTACGGGTGAGTCAGAATGGTGTTGTTGGCCAACTTCACGTATACCGTACATCCACGTTTGACGCCAACATTGAGAATCTGAAAGAGAGAAGATAAAATGGGTTTATAAGAAAATAGTGAATTCCATAGGGCCAAACAAAAAAAAACAAAAGCCAACTGTAACCAACCCCAACACATCTTTTCCCTCAAAATCAGTTCTATCTTTCTGGGAAGGTCTGATTGGAATGTCTATTGGCCGACTCCCCTCCCCCCCATTCCGTAATAGTAACAACATACCACCATTCCGTCATTCAGTTCCGAAAGATCAACATAAACATAACAAAACCACAATTGAGCTGATTTCTCAATTTCTAACGATTGTTTCTAACCTGTGCCTTATCTGCTCCGACCGGTAGCTTAACCGGAACTCCAACAAACACGGAAGCTCGCTTTCCGTCCAGACTCAGTGTACCCGCCGGTCTGGGTGCTCCTGAAATCGGCCGTATTGTTATTTCTTCTAAGCGTTATGTTCCGGTCAAAATGAAATCTTGACAGAAGAACGGCTTATGACATCTAATCTTGATCAGCGCAACTTTGCTAACAACGCAACTGATAAACATTATATTCTTATTGTATTCTTCCAAGCATGATTATGAATCTCACCTGTGGTTGTTGTTCCGCTGCTGGTCTGGCTAGTGCTCGTCGACGTGCTGGTACTCGATGAAGTTGTTGAGCTTGTCGCCAACGCTGTAGTGAATAAATTGGATTTGTTTTGTCAAGACACTTGGCTAAAATTCTTGAATAAAAAACATACGAGTAGTGTCCGTGCTGGTAGACGCGGTGGTCGTCGATCCAGTTGTTTCTTCTACGGTCGATGACGTCGTTGGCTCAGAAGTGCTCGATGTCATCGGCTCCGATGTGGTCGAATCAGCTGCAATTTATGTCATTGCTATCTTGAAACATTCCCCTTACGTGATTAAATTTAAGCCCTAGCAGCGATTTTCGAAAATAGATTTAGTTTCAAATGAAGTAGAAAAATAATACTGACATGAGGACTGCGTATCGGTAAGGGTCGTGGTCGGGTCAGAAGGCGAGGATGACACGGACGAATCAGAGACGGCTGCAATACAAATCATTTGATTCTATAGATATTTATTCTTTGAAAAAATCCTATTTTCGTTGGGCCACTAATCATTGACAGTCCGCATTGGAACAAAAAACTTTGAAAAGAGAAAGTGAAAAAGCAACTTACTCGAGCTGGAATCCTCGGTACTTGCTACGGACGTCACAGTAGACGATGTTTGATCCACGGTCGGCTCCAACGTGGTGGTGTGGCGCACCGATGTGGTCGAGGTCGCTGAATTTTATTGTATTCAATTGAAGCAATTTGAACATATTCTTCAAACAATTTTTGTCATGATACACCCCTTCCAAATGCATAGATCCTTACAGCTGCTCGTTGCCGGTTCCGATGGTTCCGTGGTGCGAACGGTAGAAGCCTCCTCGAGGCTCGATGCCGTTGTGACTGTAATCGAGAAAAATTATTATTTTTGCTATAATACCATGAACAATTATTGAACATGTCGTTTCACTTATTCAGTCGGGGCATTACATTTTTAAAAATTTTCATAGGAAAGCTCATAAGTCGCTTACCGGTCGTCTGAGCGTCATCCGTCGATTGCGTATCTTTCTCGTCTGAAGTTGATCCGAAGGAGGACGACGGAGAAGTTGCTGAAATCAAAATAACCGTAATCGAGAACATTCAGTGTGTTACCGCCTTTTTTTGCGTGCCAACCCCAGTTGTGTTTCAAGAAAAGCAAATCAAATCGCTTACCAGCGCTGCTCAGGTCCAATCCGCTTGAGGTCGTCGATGGCGTTGCACGATCTTCTAAACATCACAATGACTTTCTCTTTCCTCTGATTTGACGATTCTAATTCAACGATTCAACGATTCAGAGCTATACTTTCAGAGGAACGCTAAGAAATCGCTTACCGGCCGTCTGATCCGTCGACGACATAGCTTCTGTAGTAGATCCATAGTTTGAAGGAGAAGTTGCTTGAACTGCAATCGAACGCATTATTAGCTGAATAAAATTGCATGAGCTCAATATGCCGGAGCTTCAGAGGTCGGATCTACCAAAGTCGAAAGAAAAATTCAAGGGAACAGCTTACCAGTACTGCCTTGGCTCGAACTGGCCCTTGTTCCTGAATCTGATCCACTTGTAGCGGTAGCTCCCATCGTGCTATGAGCTGAAATCATTGGAATTTATTATTCATCTCTTGAGAGGCGGGATGGCCGAGTGGTGTAAGGCGCCGCTCGCCATTCGAAGGGTACCGAGCTCAATCCCCCGCCGAGGCCAACCAAGCCTTGCTATCCCCCCGGGGTCGGCAAATTGGAAGCGACCCCGGTTGCGAAAGGTAAGGCTACCCGAGAAAGCATTGGACAGCCGGGTATGTAGTCCGTCTAACAGCTGGCCTTACCAGTGGGTCCCACCTAGTGTTGTCTTACGACGTAAAATCGCTTGACGTGGATACACCTTTACCTTTTTTTTTGAGAATATCTGTATTTAGTAATGATATTGCAAGAAATGACTCTCTTCATTTCACGATCTCTCTCGCTTCTTTGATCGATGAGTGTGCGAAATTAAAAAAAAAACTGTAGCATTCTAATAAAGTTCTTGAGATCTTGTTACCTGAAGAGCTGCTTCTCTCGTCATCAATCGGAGTACCGGTAGTCGTGCGAATCGGTTCAGTATGCTTACTCGTCTTCACATCTGCAAGAAACAACTTTACTTTGCCTATTCCGGAATGAACGTTCAAAAAGAATATTCCAATGCATTTTTCAAACATGTTACAAAAAGTCAGTTCCAGAAAAAAAGTAAATTTATATCTCAATAGGGTTCCGATTGTTTTCTGCTCTAAAATAGCACATTTTGACAGTTCTATCGATTTTCGAGTTATTATTTTATTCATTGATCCTTGCGCACCTGTAGTGAAACTGCCGGAGGGAACGGAAGAAGCTGCAGTCGTACGGACGTCATCGCGAGCTGCAAGGAATAACATGAAATGTATGAGGGCTGTCAGGATGAACGATTGGTATCCTCATTATGCGGCTCTTCGGTGATTTTCTTAAAAGAAATATATCTTGAAATTTCTTGGTTGTTATTCAAGATCTTGAATTTTTTTTTGGCTTTTTGCAAGATCTTGTCAAGATCATCCCCCTTAACCTTGAAATGCGATTAGAATATTGCCAAGCCAACCCCAACTCTGACCAGGGGGAGCGTTCGAGGAATGAAGAGACGAATTGTTCACCATGACAGTCCTAATCGCGATCTCACTACAGTAATCACACGACCAAACCCCGGAAAGATCCCCTTCGCTTACGATCTTTTGACAAGTAGAAAAATGTGTTCTCACTCAATGGTTCTGAAGAGGAAGTAGATTGAGCCGGGCTTGACGACACATGGAGAGGACGAGTCTCATCTGCAGAAGTTGTTCCTCGGCTTGGATCTGTAAAAAAACCGGCATTATTTTAATCAAAAACTTTAGTATGCTATTGATCTCCTAGCCCATTGGTCACACCTAATCGGAGCTGCTAGCAACCAGGGATAATTAGCTGAGAAGGGAACCGAATTGAACGCGCATTTCCTTCTCACTTTCACTCAAGGACGCTTATTTCCTCAATAGATCGGCGAAAAAAAAAGAACCAGAAAAGAGGAACAAGGACGATAACGGAAAGGGTAAAGGGGAAGTGGGAATTTTTAGTAGCAAGAGGGATCATCAGTGGAGAAAACTGAAATGATACACTTTTCAGAGAATGAACAGTGGAGAATCCTTACCTTCCTTCTTCTCTCCCTCATCAATCGAAACAGGCTGAGTAGAACCTGAAGAAGAACCTTATTAATTTTCGCGATCCCAATCCGACTTACCTGAAGACATCGATCCAAGTTGCGATCCACTCTCGGTCTGAGATGAACCCGTTTCTGAAATTCATCATGTTACATTGGTTCTCAGTGATAAAATATAGCTATAATGGAATTTCCCTCGGCAGTGACTTGCTCAACATTTTTAGTAAGTCCCTTCTTGGTACCCTCCCTTCCCTCTGTCAGGTGGCCCTGTCTCCGTTTCGTAAGCCGAAGTCCCCATGGCTACTGCGTGTGAGGAAAGCGAAATAGGTCTCGGTTTATAGGCCCATTTGAGCATGACAGATGCGCGTTTCTCCCTTCTCCATGGTGAAATGCACGCAGGTTTCGTTCATGATCATCTACCGTACCATCCAAAGGCGGAAGTGGAAGGAAGTGCGCGAAAATGACCAAAATTCGAGCCAAAAGAGGCCTTGCTACAACTAAGGACTCACCCTGAGTGTCAGTTCTTCCTCCTCTCAATGTTGTCTCATCAGTGAAGAGCTGCGAAGAGCGCTCGTCTTTGGTTGTCTCGATTCGCGATGTCGAACCCACTACAATGGCCACTGTCTGGCTTTCATACACAATCCAAAATTGCAAAAAAAGCCCTAAAACACACTGATGGCTTATTCTGAGCAAATATGAACAAAATACTCCTCACCACTTGACTCCGTTACTTCATCAGGTCGAGTTGATTCATCATTGAGCAGGGGAGGAGTGGGAGAGGTCGACGGGAAGAGGAAGGAAGTGACCATCGAAATCCATGATGGACTCGGCTCCAGAGTAGATGCAGGTTGCTCCTCGAGTTCCTCCGTGCTTGCTCGACGAGTGGTGGCGATGGAATTACCAACCGTCGGCGTAGTGTCCAATTTCTCCCTTTCGTTGTCCAAGTTTGCAGTAGTTCCGTGTGACGATGCCAGTATTGAATGAGGAGTAGTGTCGCTTCCCTTCGATGATGTTTCGACAGAAGGATCCGAAGCGAGATGAGCAGTAACTGAAACGGATTGATTATTTTTGATTGAGCATTGAGTGTCATATAAACTATATTTGATGATGAATGCCCGACAAAATTGCGAAAGTTGTCACCGATCTCAATCTACCGGTGAACGAATGAACCCCAATCCATTAATCGTCAGTTAAACGCTTACCTTGAGGCGAGTAGGTAGAAGTAAGAGGCGACTGAGGGTAGTCGGAGCTCACTGGAATGAACCATACGCGGTGAATATGCATTACTAGTCAAATCGCGAGTGGTTCTTCTCAATCTGTTCCTAGTTCATTTTCAGGATCTATCCGGGAGAACGCTCACCTGGAGAGAAAGTGTTGATGTAGCTGGCGAAGGTCGGTTTGGGACAGGTGAAAGCTCGATAGGAAACTGCAATTGGCTAGTTTCATGCAAGCGCAAATTCGTCGATGCTTACCCTTGATGAAATAGACAATCAGTCTCATAACTTCCGTCTTTGGGCCAATGTCCTGCAATGATGAGGTTTTCGAAATGATTTTCCTTGAGAAATGATACCGCCCTCTCTTCATTTCACACACTCTTTCATCGGTCTGAGAGGCGAGAGAGTGTGCGAAATGAAGAGACGGCGGAATCACTTCTGGAGCTCTAATTATCAATTACAGTACCTCGACGCGTCGGGCGATCGTGCATTCACTGTACACGTAGTTGAATCTGTAACATCGGGCATTTGATGCGAAGTAGGGTGGGGCCTTTCCATTTCGCACACGATCTCTCGCCGATCAGAGAGGCGAGAGAGCGCGTGAGGAGAGTAGGGATGCCAAGTTCAATAAATTGGTCTAACAATTACCCCATTAATTGATATTAACTTCCACTATTAGGCATTGAATCACTCACTGAAAGCCGACGCAGTCCAACAGGTTGTGGCACTTGAACAAGCACTCATCAAAATCCTCGACCACGGATTCCTCCGTTTCGTGGAACTTCGCGGTCTCCACTCTCGAGTAGTTCGCGGCACCTCGCTGTAAAGTAGGTCTCTCCATTTCGCACGCTCACAGAGAGGCAAAAGATAACGAAGAGTGAGTAATTTACTGCTAATCCCCTATCGTAAAGATCACGAGGGGTGTCGGGGTGTTGATTCGAAGTAGTGATGTAAATTCAATACCCAATACTTGGAGACAATACCAATTAATTGGGTAATTGGTATTGGGTTGACCAATTACTTGGCTTTTATTCCTCATTTTCCGAGAGAGTGAGCGGCCGCAAAGTCAATTAATTGGGTATTGGAATTGGTTGAGCATCCCTAATTCGAAGGCGCAATGATCACTTCTAGTTATGGGTCAAATTCTCTCGTAGATACTCACCCCAGTGCCGCTGGCGGTTTTCGTCGCTTCGTTGAGGACGAGCTTCGAACCGTGCACTAGAATGCACGTGTAAGCGAGTATCCAGATCCACCTCATACCTTAAAGAAAGTATTTAAGCAATAGTTGGTTCATGCAAATTTTGCACGGAACGATCGAGATGCATGGAAAACAATATTGGCTACACAGTTCCGGCTAGCGAAGGATAGCGATCAAGAAATCAGCGAGAGACGCGTAGAGAGACTTCAGAGGCAGACGGGTTTATGGGGCGGAACTGCATCAAAAGGGAGCCGCGCTCTCGAGGGGGGGGGGGCTGACGGGCTAAATGGGGAGGCTCACTGACTCACTGACTACCGTAGTGGTCGGGGGCGTACAGTCCGCGGGCACCAGACGGGAACTAAGACTGTCAACTCAGCAGCTGTCAGGTCGAATCGAGGCCTACCTCTCACTATAGACCCCACATCTCAAAGAGGAGCAGAGCCCAACTCATAATAGCCCATTTCTGTTAAGTGCCACGGGTGCAATTAAATCGACACCTGGTCGCAACTACCGAGCATGAACTGTGGACATTTGTTGACCCAGAAATAAAGAAAAAGAGAAAAATAACAATAAAAATCACGACGACATCAGACCATTTGCTTATCTAATGAGAATGATAACAAGAGCAAGCATAGTATTCAGTGCAATTATCTTTGAATCAAACGAAATTACGCAACGTATCGCTTACACTGGGCGTATCCAGCGAATGAGAGGAGAGGAGGGGCGGAGCTAGAGGATGCCTGGCAATCCCAGCTTCCCCTCAAGCCTTCATTCAGCTTTTCTTCTATTCTCCCTGTCCCAATGAAACTGTTGATTCCCCTACTTCTCATGGCCGCAGGTAACGGCGGTGCATTCTCAGTACAATGAAATACGGGTCACCTTCTCTTCATTTTCCGCAGTTTCTCGTCCGGTCGAGTGTCCGATAGTGCGGAAAATGAAGAGATGGCGGTCCGTTTTTCGAGCTCTATAAAATATTGATGACTGAGTGACTGAAATATTGATTAGGGTTAACAAATCGGTAAGAGGCTCACCTCGATTTGCGTGCACTCGGTTAGACTGACGAGAGAGCAGGCAAATCTAGGAGAGCCTCTCGGCCGATTTGTCATCACTAATTCTCATACTTCAGCATCCGCTGAACATCTTCGAGCGGGCTGGCTAGAAATGCAGGAGATCGTCATCTCCGATGATGGAAATGGATGCGGCAGCAAGGCAACAGCAGCTCCCAATGTGGTCGGAGATATGAGACAAGTGAGTTAATTGCATCTAAATAGGACCGGTAAAGTTCACACCGTACTCAAGACACACGAAGTGGAAGCCCACTGTTAGGCCTTTATAAATGATGGTATTGCCACTCTGAGAGTTTGTTAATCACCGTTACTGATCGTTACAATCCAGTTACACTTCAGCAGATGAAGACGGTGGAGTATCAATTGGAGTGGATTCAGGCAAAAGAAAAGAAAGTGCCGGTGAGTGATGGTACCAACACAGAGGTTAAAGTTAGGTTAAAAGGAAACCGTTCTGAATGTGGAGCAGAAGGCAATGAAAGGGAGGGGATACTCTGCGAGAAAAGACCGGGCCAAAAAGCCGAGAAATGACCATTACAAGCCAATTGCAGGCCATCGTTTCGAAGATTATCGCGCTTGCGGTCATTACGACATCACTGCCCATCGCGAGCTGGCTTTTCAAGACCTTTGTAACTGCCGTACAAGGAATCAAATCCGACCTATCCGTAAGCATTTACCTGGCACTTTTCCCTCCCTTTCTTCCCCATTGCATACGCCTCCACACTCATAGCCTGTGACACAAAAACCAGAAAAGCTCACATTTACCTTGTGGAATTAGAGGCGACTCTGCCTACACAAACGATAGTGCAGATCTCCTTAGGAGACCTTTGCTGGTCTTAAATACGATCACCACTGGTTGATTTTATCACTGTAATCCTTTTTTCAGAGAATAGATGACTACGCTGCGTTGGAGAAAGCGCTTGCCTCGCTCGTCTATGCCTTCTACTTTGGGATGTACGGGTATCCAGCCGTCTTCCGCCTAGCGCAAGGAGAGTCCGAAGCATATGGGATTTCCATCCACTCCCTCTCTCTCTTTGGTTAGTCAATTCGACTGTTGATTAGCCACATAGAACAATGATACTGTGTTGCACTTATTAGCAAAAAAATTCAATGCTGCTGGCCTGAACATACACAGTGTTTACAAATTGTTCGTTTAAAAACGAAATATACCAAATTTCCGCCCGTGGTCGTTAAAGACAAAAATTATTGCACTGATTTCGTGTTTTCAGCGATGGTATGGAACCTCGTTGAGGCGCTCAATCTGTGGAGCGTAATCAACGGCACGTCGGACAACCGCTGGCAGGGATCCGGGATATGGGAAGATTGGGTGAGTTGTTTCATTGTACTTTTCGAGAATGCCTTCGCTCCTGCTGGCTACTTCCTAGAAGCGCAATAGAAACGGTTATCAAGCGTCGATAAAGCTATGCAAATCTACATTAATATGAATTTCATGCAATATCACTAGGGAAACTGACAAGGGAATGGTAACTGGTCAGGTTGGAGATATGGAATGAGACCTACTGGACCCTAATATGGACCACAAGGGCTTTCGAAATCAGTTTTCAAAAAGTGCCCATTTTGATCTTTGGTCGAGAAAAATCGATAATAAGTTTTGACGATTTTCTAAATACTTTCTTTTTTTACGCGCCTCAACGAGGTACGCGCCTCAACGAGGTGCGCCTCAACGAGGTTCCATACCATCGCTGAAAACGATTTTCTAAATATTTCGTGGCCCTTATTCAGTTCTCGGCGCGGTACGAACATGGCCGCGTAGCGCAGTCGGATAGATTCTCGGCTATCATACATTTTGGGCTGAGTTCGATACCGGCCATGTGCATCTTTCTTTTGCCGTTTTTTGGCAACATTTTCGAGGTACAGCTTTGCTCGGTAAAGTTGAAAATCGATTCAAAAATGGTTTTTGCATGAACAAAAGTCGCATTCATCAGTTCCAAAAAATATTCGTAACTGTGTCACACCCTTCGATGCTGTTCCACGTCGGTTAGGCACGGCCCCGAAACATTTGGCAATAAACATTTTATTCCTCTGTCGACGTTTCTGAGTGCTCTATGTCAGCTTTCCGGGGACCTTCCACCACACACGTGGAACAGCATCGAAGGGTGTGACACAGTTACGAATATTTTTTGAAACTGAAAAATGCGACTTTTGTTCATGCAAAAACCATTTTTGAATCGATTTTCAACTTTACCGATCAAAGCTGTACCTCGAAAATGTAGCCAAAAAAACGGCAAAAGAAAGATGCACATGGCCGGTATCGAACTCAGCCCAAAATGTATGATAGCCGAGAACCTTCCCGACTGCGCAACACGGCCATGTTCGTACCGCGCCGAGAACTGAATAAGAGCCACGAAATCTGGGCATGTAGAAAATCGTCAAAACTTATTATCGATTTTTCTCGACCAAAGATCAAAATGGGCACTTTTTGAAAACTGATTTCGAAAGCCCTTGTGGTCCATATTAGGGTCCAGTAGGTCTCATTCCATATATCCAACCTGACCAGTTACCATTCCCTTGTGAGCAAAAGCTCGAAATATTTCAGATCACCTACATTCTGACGTTCGCTGGAGGATGCACATTGTTCGGGGCGATCGTGGCCGTGGCCGACAAGACCAAGTTGGCCGTTCAATGGTCGTCGTTGGGTGAGCTTTATCGTGTGATTATTTTTGTTTCTACTCGTAGCTGATCTTTGGCTCCCGTTGAATCGATAGCACGCTAACCAGACACATTAGCATGAAGAAGTATCTTTGATCAGCAGAACACTACTATTTTGACCCAGACGATTACACAACTTGAAACTCCTTAAATTCTCAGGTGCGTATTCCGGACTGAGCATGGCCAGCGTGATGACCGTAGTCATCGTCACTCTCGGATTGTTGGCCGCCTTCATTAACTTCCACGCGGCATTCTCCTACAGGTGCTACTATATTTCGTTAATTGGAGTGGTATTCTTCTTGAATTTTTTGGCCCGACCGAAAAAATTAAGCCGCCGAAATTTTTTTGGCCAACTAAGAACAATGAGCCGAAAAATATTTGGGCCAGCTCGGCCAAATTAAAGAAAATTACCACCCCTGATGTGAATTCTCAAACAAAGTAGAAGATGGAAGGGGAGTGCCTCTTAATTGCGAACACAGATCGTTTCCTGGTAAATTGGAGAGGCCGGAGGTGGGGAGGGGCAGGGGCGAAATGACCTTGTGGAAAGGATAGATGCCAAGCATTTGCAGAAATCCGGAGACGAGAGCTTTCGTAGCAGCGAAGATCGTTGATAAGGACCACAAGGAGCAAGTGGACCAAGTAAGGAAGTTCATTTCCCGCAACATCTGGAATTCACCCTAACTCTCATCCCCCCTTTCTTCATTCTACCTGCACTTGTCGCTAAAGATTGACTAAGAATGGTGGTTAGAAGAAGAGAATCTAGTGCAGACTCGCCTCTTCCACTTACTAGTCTTGACAAATCTGCGAGAGTTCGCGCAACTCTAAAGGAGACTCTTTGCCATCTCTGTGTGATGTACTGTCGTTTTGTCGTTTGATAGAATACAGCTAAAGATTAGCAAGAACTTTAATCTAACCCCAATGCATGATTCTGGTAAAGTATTGATTGATTGATGTTCTGTCATTTCCTTTCAGTTGCTGCGGACCCGTTGGTTCGCACCGTGGATCTCCGTTTTCACCGCGGCCGGATTCTGCCTCAACATTGCTGCCCTCGATGCTCAGGATGACGAGACGGCCACGTGAGTGTGCGATTGAATAGGCACTAGGCCAGATGAGAATTTTGGGATAACTGTTATAGATAGCTGGTGCCGACCTAGTGATGTTCTGTGCTAGTGTAAGCTCATTTGTAATATGTAGGAATGTTTTTTCGGGGCAAAATTTCACTTGTCATGGTGTCCTAAACGAGCAATTGATGTACGCACTTTCTGGATTGCGCAAAAAGTGGCCATTCCAGTTAGTGTTTGCGAGGCTTGATTCCCTTCACAACTGTCTCCGCTCCTTGCAGCGTCTCCATGTTCGTTACAATAATTGGAGGATGTGTGAGCGGACTTAACGTCATCTATTCTGTAAAGGTAAGTTCTTTAACTCTTTGGGTAAAAATACTTCCGCACTAGAGGTTGAGTGGTGAGAGAGTAGCTATGTGAAATGAACAGACCGTATTGCGCAGTGGTTCCCTCCTATCCCTCCTAACGGGCCCCATTGTCTTCGACTGTAAAATCGCTAGACGTGGATACACCTTTACCTATTGCGCAGTTTATTGGTCGCTAATGTGTCTTCCAAGTTTCTCACATATTTTTGAGTCTTTTTGATGCTGTGAGAGTAGAGTAGGTAGACGAGCTTTTTTTTAAAGTGAATAAATACATTCAGATACTGCAATCGATCGTGAAGACGGTAAAGAAGTACGGATCCAAGCTCGTTGCTCTCTTCACTCGTCGTCCTGCAAATTAAAGGGAAGGGATTCGTCGGAAATGATAATTATTCATTCCAAATCGCTTCGTATTTCTAATGGTAATCGATTATGACCCAAATATCAGTTGAGTTTGTCTCTCATTCCAATCCCGTTCTCATTTAGCTTCATTGAATTCCCATTTCACTCGATCGTATCCCTTTCTCCCTTTCATGAAGCTGTTTTCACGATAATCACTAGAAATCTGTAAGAGATAGCATCCGCATAGAAAATGTTCCTGCAAAATTTAATTTCCATCGCTAGTTTCCCCATTTCCCTCGATAGTATCCCACTCATCCCAGCTACAATTTCACGAGAACCCTGCAAGACGACGAGATGCCATTTGATTAGAAACGGATTCCCCCCTCCCCCAATATTTGTGTTACTTACGAGATTTCACAACTGTTCCTTACGAGACTTCGGAACATTTTCGTAATTGATCTATTGACGAGAAACAGGCACCACGAGAATAGAATACACAAGAATACAATAAACAAGAGATTAGCCCCACTTGCACAGTTATCGTTGCTTCTGCTCTGTATTATAATGGCCAAAAGTTCAGTTGCCTACGATAAATATTTGTTGTTCCTCATGTTTATTATGACTCGTGATTTGAAGTTTTGAAAGTTTAGGACTTTGACAAAGGTGCTGATTTCGGAGCGTGAGCAAGTAACCGTGTGGTTGCATGGAGTCCTCTTCTCATCCACCATGATCCTCTTTGAGTGTATCCTATATGATTAGGAGTAGGGCTGTCAGGGTGAAGAATTCTTCTCTTCATTCCGCGCACTCTCTCACCGGTCAGAGTGGCGAGAGAGCACGCGGAATGAAGAGACCGATTCTTCACCTTGACAGCCCTAATTTAGGAGCTCGTTCAATTGCATACTCTCTTCCGAGTAGTCGCCTTTCTCAATATCCCTTCCCTTTCTCATCTTCTATCCAAGCGAGTTAATAAAAAGCGTGCTCCACGCTTTCGTTTCATCGATGGAAAGTTCATTGAAACATGTATGGCGTAGGCGTATCCCGATTAAATTGGGAGCAACACTACTCATCCCGTTTCGCTGTCCATTCCAGGGGCGGTTATCGTGAAATGAGGAGGTGTCCGGATAGGAAATCAGCAATGCAATTCGATTTGTGGAGAAGAAGGGACTCTCTGAAATCGCGGCTTTGAAACTCATTTCAATTGAGCACGACTAAAATGGTCTCATTGTATTTAGTATTTTAGATGCTTGCTTTGAATTTATTGATTTCTAGATAATGGGCCACAGGGATTAGAGGAAATGGAGGGGAGAGTCTATTATTATTACTATTTATTTTAATTATTTACTACTATACTATTATATTATTACTATAAACTACCATCTACTACTATCTACGTATTATCTACTACCTATTCTACGACTATCTATTCTACGACTAACCTCGCAGCAAAAATACACTATTACTACTAATTATAAGTAATTACTATTATTTCTATCACAGATAGTCCTAGATAAATATCCTAGGCATTAAATCTCCTCAGCCTCAAAAAAGTCCCGTCAAAAGAAGGGAGGTCAGTCTGCGGAGGACAGAGCACCCCACCCTTTGTCCCGAAGGATAAGGGCCAGACTGACCAGAGGCACAAGGAAAGGGGAAGGGAGCATGGCTCGATAGACCCACATCTTCAAAAACACTGGCGATCACCTCAGATTATGATCAAAGCCAGGATTTCTAAGGATATGGGTCGTATCGAGTAGGGGAATCGAGGAGCCCAGCCCTGATCAAACTGCAGTGGGTACCAATTCATGGTATTCTCAAGCAATAAGATCAGGGAAGGGTTCAGGATTGGGGAGCAGGGTGGGTAGAGGGAGGGGTATTGGGAGGGTCCAGCTCGATGGAGTGGGTGAGGGAAGGGGGCATGGCGAAGAGCATCGAAGAGCATCGAAGAGCGTAGGAGGGAGATCGAAGAGAGGCAGTTGAAGGCGACTGGTGTAGAGCAGACTAGAGACGAGAGACGACTGATGCCTTCCCCAAATTGCCCGTCCTTATATACGGCTGGCTGATCTACTCGGATGCATCAGTCTGATGCAATCCAGGCGTATATAAGGAAGGCCGATTTGGGAGGGAGCCATCAGTCAGTCGTCTCTAGTCTGCTCATCGGAAGTCTCCTCAGTCGCCAGTCTTCCTCGTCTGCCCCAGTGCCCCTCCGATCTTCCCTTCGCCAGTCTCTACCCCAGTACCCCGTAGGATCTGAGGATCCTCTCCACTCCTCAGTCGTCAGTATCCCTCCTGCCCCATTACCCACTTCCCCTGTTCCCCAGCCTTCCCCTCTGCCCCAGTCGTCAGTCGTCAGTACCCCTCACTACTACAATACGCCAGTGTCCCCTCTGTCCCTGGACCTCTCCGCTCCAATACCCCCAGTACCCCAATCCCAACCCGGGAACCCTGCCCTCAACTCCAGGATGTTGGCTGGACCCTTCCCAATTCCTTGCTTCCCTTCCCTTCCCTTCCCTCCCATCTCAATTTGCCCATACCCTCCTCACTTGTGTTGTATCACGAATAGAAGTGATCCAAACAAGTGGTGGGAGGCCTGGGCTTCGAGGTTGGACCCTTCCCTTCCCAATTCCCTGCTTCCCTTCCCTTCCTTCTGATCTCAATATGCCCATGCCCTCATCACTTGTTGTTGTATCACGAATAGAAGTGATCCAAACAAGTGGTGGGAGGCCTGGGCTTCGAGGTTGGACCCTTCCCTTCCCAATTCCCTGCTTCCCTTCCCTTCCTTCTGATCTCAATATGCCCATGCCCTCATCACTTGTTGTTGTATCACGAATAGAAGTGATCCAAACAAGTGGTTAGTGGCCTGGGCTTCGAGGTTGGGCCCTTCCCTTCCCTATTCCATGCTTCCCTTCCCTCCCATCTCAATATGCCCATGCCCTCATCACTTGTTGTTGTATCACGAATAGAAGTGATCCAAACAAGTGGTTAGTGGCCTGGGCTTCGAGGTTGGACCCTTCCCAATTTCGAGGTTGGACCCTTACGCAAAAATTCTGTTCAAATCTTTATGCTACAACAAATAATATACAAGGTAATAGGAGATTCATACAATTTGTTTCTGTTCTCTAGGTACGTACAAGATCCTCCTTTGGTTATGATTTTGTGCTTCCATGCTCGTATACCCTTCTCCTCGGCATAGCGCGATATTGAATTTTAACATCCGGAGCGCAGTTATCCTTTTCCATCGGATTGCCTTCGTTAACGAACATATTCGCCGAAGGGATTTAGGACGTGGTTTTCGACATGCTCATACACACTTTGGTAGAAGGGGTGGAGTGTTGGTCGTATTGGTGCCGCCTATTCTTCATCCATTGTGCCCGGTATTTCAACGACGAGACTAATTGAAGATCATCTCAAGTTGATCAAAGGTCGTGAGGGGCCGCGGGCGGTGTGAATGTTCATGTGCGCACGAAGATCACGTTGTCAATTCCGAAGGGTTTCTTTCTCGCTCAATTTCTTTCTTAAGACAACACTGAAAAGAATAGATCATTGAGTTCAGAACCCCTACAGATAAACTCAAGAAGAGACAACTTACATTTTAGTCCATAATGTCAGTAGTTTTCCATCATCGCTGTAGAAGGAATAGAGCCAGTGTAGATGGCTGGAAAATAATCAATTAACGGAAAAGTTCGAACTAGCTAATAATTCGAGATGAAGCAATTACAGGAAGACAGACTGTCTTTGAACTAAAATAAGCGGGATAGACTCTAAGCGTCGCAAGCTCAATCCGCGTCTCTTTCAATTGTTTCTCGAGTGGAAAACGCGGAGTTACGGTAGTTGGCACGGATTAAATATGGGAACTACCGTATTTGGCGTATACGTCGCGATTCGAAGCGCGAAACTTGCGTCTTATGTTCGGGCCTCCTACCCGTTTTACTTTTATTTTATTTTTGTGTTTGTTTTTTTTAGTGTTCTATCTATGTTTTTGGCTTACTTGTTCGCTAACCATTTCTCTCTCAGGCATCTACACTGCCTCATCTCCCCTCCAAAATGGAGTTTCTACTTAAAATCAGCAACTATCGGACGACGGCTCATATTGAAAATAATGCAATCGTAACTGAGATTTGTTTACCGAATGTAGTTGTGAAGAAGGCTAACGACGATGAGAACGTTCATCTCAATAGAGTGAACAGAAACCACTCTGCTGAGTGCGCTCGAAGGGGCATACCTTTACGCACCACTTATCTCTGAGGGATCACCATAAATGAGTGCAAGAAAAAGCTATTGTGAAGGACCATCGCCTTCAACTGCAAGTTCTGTATGAGGAATAGCATTAAATTTGAGACGATGGCTTACCAGTCTCTATTCTCACATTTTTTGTTTCTCGTTTGAAATTCTTCTTGCCATGTATGTCCAATATTTGTAGAATTAGGCGAATGAACTGTGTGAATTACCCGCTGTACAATGATTCGCCAAAGTGATAAAATCTTCCATTTTTTCGTAGTTGATCGCATATAATTGAGAGCACAGAGGGTGAAATGGTTTCTTGAGCGAGTCATTAATTCAATAGAATGTTGAGGAACACGTTTACCAGACGGCAAAAAGATATGAGAGTAGCAATAACGGCTGAACTCGTTTGATAAATATGTTAGATGAACGCTCATTAATGATTAATGATGTTCCTTTCGTCTCTTGTCCTTGATCACATCCCTCACTGTAGCAGGCCACTCATCCACCGGATGTGATGGCTCCAAAGTGTACGCTACGAGGGGTTCGGGAGATGGCGAGTGTGACCGCATTGAGGTCTTCCGTTTAGCGCTGCCAACGTGCCGGGACTGAAAAATGAATTTATGCAATTTCCTGAAATTATCAAATTTGTAGGAACGCACCTCGGGATTCACTTGGGACGTGACATTATCGAGTGCTCGTGCGGATGTGATTATCGGGAGTTGCAACTGGCTGCGTGCTGTCTTGTTCGGATAAGGTGGCGGAATCGGCACAATTGGTATGGGAGGTATCGTCGGCAGCGATCTCCGGAGTTCTGAAAAGTGTGCGTCACCTATGCAGTTTGCAAAATTTTTTCCATGATTCAGGCACTAAGAAAAAAATGGGCATAAAATCTCTCAACCCCGTACCTGAGATGACTGGCATATTATTGGATGTCCGATAGGAGCCAGTCGGCGGATTCGGCACAATCGGTATTGGCGGAATAGGCGGGATCCTCGACCGCAATCCTCGAAGCTCTACAAAGTGAGAGTCAGTAGAGATCGAAAAATGGGCACTTCTCTGTTTTTTGCCCAGCCATTTCTCGCAGAGTATCTCCTCCCTACCATCCCCACACCTTACACATGTGGAGCGGTTGATGGCTGGGCTAAAAAAACAGAGAAGTTCCGAAAAATGATCCTCCGTCTAATTATTATTCGCACACCCCCCGCTCGAATGAAGAGAGAGAGAGAGTGTGTGTGCAAAACGGAAATTCTTTTTATTCCAAAGCCATCCCTAGGTGCAAACGCACCGTCTGGCTGCCTTCCTGGCTCAATTGCTACAGGCTTTTGATGTGCCAAAGCGACAGATTCGACCCGAGTGTTCCGCACGTGCTGATTTCTCGCCATCTGAATTTTTCCTGTATACAAAACAATAAATTCGGAGAAAAAATTCAGATTTGTTTCAAATTTCCTCTCAAAAATCACTCACTCTCCTCATCTTTTCCGGTTTCGTTGCAAGCGTTCGTCTAGTGATGGGCAAGGTGTGATGGCTCTGCAATATTTGATGAATCTCTCTTTGATATTTCACCAAGAAGACTCCTATCTGCATGTGTGTCTATGGAATCCGCATGATACGGAATGATTGGACAAGTGGCAAAGAATATCCATAATGGGTCCAACCAAATTTCGTTCCGTTTCGATCCACAGTTCTCTGCCTTTCACGTACGCTCGGCCGATATTTCGAGCAGTTGAGTGAGGTGGACGAAACATTTGCTTCTGAACGCAAACTATTCCGATACATTTTGATATACGTAGTGCACGCCATCAAGTTAGGTTGGCTTTAATGCGCAAGAAACTTTTTACAACTAAGTTCTCATCATTGTTCCAACCAGCTTACCTCATTGGTCTTCACTTCGGAGCCCGATAGCACCGGAGGGATGTCATCGACGTATTGCACAGAGAGAGGGTCATAAGTAGATGGATCCTGGTAAAATTTCGCGTCAGAGTGAAATATAGTTATCCTATGAGATTAGATGAATGTTTTATTTTGAATAAGATTTCATATACGATATATAAATATAACTAACAGTGGGAATGAATCTCCTGGTTCCACTTGTTGACGGAATCCATCTACCGTCGTTGTGAACTTCTTGAGGAATTTGTCGGGTCTGGAAGCATTGTATAACTCTCATTCAGAATTAAAAATTAGGTATCGCTCGTGTTATTTAGCCGTAATAAGGAATTGCTTACTGTATGCTTACTGTACTTACTGTATATGCAGGACGTACGTATGCCGTCGCCTTTTGCTTGTGATGGCTTCGTTGGGCGACCTTTAGCACAGCGTGCTGGAATGATGATTAAAGGAGGAGTCTCACGACTTTAATAAATCCCTCCATAACAACAACTGATGGGCCAAAAATAGAAAAGAACATTAATTGAAAAATGCAATACAAATAAAAAAATAGTGAAAAAAATATATTAAAAAATAGTATCGCTCGTTTCACTCACCGATTTCGGGCGACCGGCTGTGAGCCAACTGCTCAGGAGTGGAGGCTTCTCTTGGGAAGGCGGAATGACTGGAAAATGAGTATACAATAGGATTGCTTCATGCATCATGAAACAAGTATCATCGAAATTTGTGCTGAATTACAGAGCTGCAAAATTCATAAAAATTAATGTTAAATTCAACGCGCTTATCGGCAGACGAGGTTCCTCTGGAGGTGGAATGAGATTGAGCTTGATCTGAAAAAACACATTATCAGTCTTTCTAACGTCGGATCACTATATTGTTGGCTGGACTCCCCCACCCCCCATAACAATGACAGAAAGCATTCAAATCATCTGTTCACCTGCTTTCGTTCTTCATCGGTCGCTATTAATACCTACATTCTTGAAAATTGTGAGGACGGCTAATATTGGAAAAGGAGAAAAAGATAATGGCTCATGTTCATCGAATTTTATAAATTTTACATAAAAAAAATTTCACCTGTTTTCGTTCTTCCTCAGTTGCGATTCTCGCTTTTCCATCAGCTGGAATCACCACATCAAAGGGGAGGCGCGACCGGCTCCGAGGAGGAGGCTCGAAAGCGACGAGATTGGACATTGGCTAAAGATAAATTTTGATAAAATCCAAAAAGGAGATACATAGAGGAATGATTTCTCCTGAAAAACACGTGTATCACACGCACCACTGTCAGGGAATCAGCGCGAGTGACACTCGAACGAGAAGCAGAAAGAAAGAAGAGCGCGATTCATGACAATTTTTCATGCTAAAAATCGAAAGAATAGCGATTTTTTAGCATGAGAAATTGGCATGAATCGCGTAAACTCTCTTCGTCACTGATTGCTCATAGCGATAAGAGTGTGGTACTACGGAGAAAAGAGAGACCGAGTGAGAAAGAAAGAGAGCGAGAGTGAGCTCATTGGAGAGAGGAGAGGGGGCGAAGGGAATACGTTACTCAGCAGAGAATGGAAGGAAAGAGAGAGGGATGGATGAAGAAGAGTGAAAGAGGAAGAAACGCGGAAGAGAGAAAACGTGAATAACAACAGGGCGCAAGACAGATAGTAAACAAAGAGGCGAGATGAATTTCTCACACCGCTTGAAAATGGACTGATTACCTCTTTTTGAATTGAGCTCTCGCACGGAAAACAGTACGATATTTGGCGCGTGCGTCTTTTTTTTAACACGGTCCTCATAATTATTTGTTGTTTCTTGTTTATTTGTCGTTTATTTAGTAACTGTTACTCATATAAATAAATATTTTAGGCATCTACACTGCTTCCATCGCTTTATCGAAGGGCTACATTTGAAAGAAAACACTCTTCTCAGCTCCCACGTGCCGAAATAGCAAAGACGAAGTGAGTAAAACGATCTTATCGTTAAGAACGAACTAAGCAGCTATTACGATCATCATAGTGTAAAATAGTACCAGATGCCTAACATATATCGCGATTAAATGATAATCTTATAGGCCCGCAGACGGGCCAGCTACCCGCTATCGTTCGAAGAGCAGATTAGAAGCGTTCTCATTGAGGCCCTGGAGTTGGGTCAGTCGGCTGTCAGGGTCTCTCAGCAGGCCATCCGAACGGCCCGCAATGGCCTTGAACCACTTCATCAGCACTTCGTCGCCATGGGATTTCCTCCCCGCCCTCCTCCGATCCCTGTAAGTACATTAGTTTATTGTTCCTTATCCCCCCCCCCCCGAATTTCTGGAGGAGAGAGAAGAGAAAAGTGAGAGGGAAAGTCGTTTTAATCGCAACCTTTTCTTTTTTAGGCGTGTAAACAAATAAGAAATATCAAGACCATTAAGGAAACGATGAAGTTATAGCAGCCAATGACCAAGTTAAGGTGAGCTCATTTCAATGTGATCAATGTCAACAATTTTTTTGCGAAATGATTTACTTGTATATCTTATTTTCGTGGAAGAATTAGAGGATTTTTCCTTATTCATAAAATATTATTATCCAAATATCATTAATTTCAGGATAAAGAAGATGAAGATTGCTCGGAGCCTCTGATGGTTGGACCAATATCCTAACCATATTTTTAATAATATGCTTGTTCAATTCAAATTTTAAAATATTGTGATAAATGTCTTTAATATATTCGGGACTCGATTATTCGTTTCAATTCACTCAATCCATACGCATCATTTCTCCACTAGTCATTTATTATTCCTGTGAAAGCCTGAAAAAAGTTCAAGATCCTTCTAAAGAGTAGATTCAACATTTTCAACTAAGCCTCTTTGTTGGAGGGGAAGAAGGTTCGGTAACATTGTAAGACTCGACTCTTCCATCGCGAAAATTTAAAAAAAAAAAGAAATTTAAGCGTTTCGTCTTCTCTCGAGTGGAAGTTCTCAAGTTTCTGTACAGGCGCGTTGTCTGTCACATCAAATAGAAAACATTATTTCGCATTCCCTTGTCTGGCCTGGTCTGGCCTGAACAAAACTTTTGGAGCTTCTTCGATTTTTCGTGCGATAAATGTATCAATTAATTATTTTGTAGCAAGAAAAGAACAAATGATATAGTTCAGGATTTTATTCTGCTTACTGAACGCATCAAGCCGTTCAGGCAGTTTACTCGTGATTGGATAGCATGGGGTCAGATGCGTGCAGCAAGCACGGCTGCAGCTGCTGCAAGCGAAAGGAGGGCGGTCGGGGCGGTTGCGGGGTTAGATACGCCTGATTTAAAGCTCTTCGAATCGTCTTTGGGCTTGCCTGTCTTCGACCCTGGCTTGCCACCCGGGGCGTCGGACGACTTGGGCTTGGGCACGCCGTTGCAGAGGTCGCCCTGGCAGCAACAAGCCGTACCCGAGATGCCATCTTCATTCATCGCCTCGCACATGCCATCCTGCAACGAGGAGACGTTAGAATTAGAATATATAATTATGCTCGAAGTACAGGTCGAGAAGGGGCAAAAATGAGGTTGAAATATAAAATAGTGCACCCATACAGAATTACTGGTCCCTTTTACTGTAGAAATACTGGACCCTTAAACAACAAGTTAATTTACATTATTTCTAATTACTGGGCGAGCAACTGACCCCTTTACAGTCTCCATCATTGTCGCACGTAGCCTGCTGCATGCTACCAGCTTCAGATTTCGCCTCGAGTACTGCACAGTACTTCGCGGATGCCGGACAGTCCATTTTAGCCTGAAATCCGTGGTATATATACTATATTTCTGGATCTTAGCGCCAAACAACCAATGCAGTAAGCGACAAATTATGCTGAAACACAGTACCGATTTGAGATCGCCGACGGGAGAGGGGTTGACGATTGGATTGTGAAGTACCATGCCTGTATAGCACTTCAGAGAGTCCGAGAGCGGGAGAAGAGCGAGAGCGATGAGGAGGACGGGAAGGAATAGCATCACTGAAAGGATACGGTATTGAGATGGTGATTGGCACCCAGAGTACGGTATTCAAGGGTACTGTAATATCTCTGCGGTCGCTAATGAATATACCTGGTGGCGTTGGTTGGAGGAGAGACGAAAGCTAGTCGCACCCGACTGATCAACTCGAGTGAAGAGCGAACGAATAAAAAGTGCGGACGAGACGATTTGAAATCTCCATTGTTCGAATGCTAACCCAATTTGCTATGTAAAATAAATACAGGTATATACAGGCTGAGGTCTGAGCAATGTCCCCTGTTCTTTGTTTTTCTGGTTCAGTCATACGGATTTGGTGATACAATGTTATGTGCACGGAAAATGGTGACTTGGAAGTTTCGAAAGTGTTATCGGGTATGAGCGATCCACCACCTCACATCGAGAAGTCAGTTAGCCAGATATTCGTGGAACACCTTCTTTAAGGAGTATGATACCAAAGATACGACATTAATCTCTCACACTGCTAGAAAAAGGGCTAATTACCTATTTTTGAATCGTGTTCTCGCACGGAAAACAGTACGGTATGTATTTGGCGCGCGCGACGGTAGTTTAAAACCACCCTTATCTGCCCTCATCCATTTCGCTCAACTGTGTTTATTTGAGCTTTATTTAATTTTAATTTCTTTCTGTTAAATTTATTGTCAATTTAAGGCATCTACACTGCCTTGATCATCTCCTATAAACGAGAAAACGTGCAAAAAAAGGGCTACTTTCGGAATGGCTCACTCATCAAGATACACCAAGAGTTAATCGAAAGCTTGCAGCTTTAGTATTTTTATAGAATTCTTTTCCCTTTCAGGCAGGCGATACTTTCAAGGAGAAATTCCGAAAGAAAGAATGTCATGCAATGTGTACAGGCAATGAAAGCACGTGAGCAATCATTTATTTGTACGCTTCTTATCGGAACTTGATAATCATATTCAGTGCACTTCGGAGACACTGGGCAAAATTCTCCAAACCAAGAGCATAACAGTGCGTTCGCCTAAGACCCGCCACCCCTCCGTACAGCAAATTGTAACCTCCTGTTTTTTTGACTGATTTTAGTAGGCCTGGACCTCCTGCATCGATAACCGTCACGATTATGTTCATGCGACCTTAATTTGCATAATTACGGGGCTCCAAAGTTATGCATGTTTTAAAGTGTTTTCGACATTAAAAATGGAAAACATTATCAATCCTTCTGAAAATCGAGTTCTAGGGTCAGTTTAGAGCGCTGAACACGCCTGTGTACTTTATTCATGCATATTATGAAATTTGCATATTCATGAAAATTTCAATCGAAGTTTTCTCGAAAACGAAGAAATAAACCCCTCCAATTTTTTGATATGTTATTGCCCGTGGTGTTAGCTCTGCAACGCGCCCGGGCTGGACTCTTAACTCTTATGTCTTCTACCTTAAATCCTTAAAAGACCTTAAATTTCAATTCGAGAGTTTCGCCCATTTCACCCCTCATTCCGCATCATTCGCCGCGTCCGTGCGGTCTGGAATGGCTCATTTTGCCTCTCTGGCAGATCAATTTCTTCACGTTTATGTTGATTTGAAGATTCGGAGAGTTTGATCTCTTCCCTGTTTGATCCACTGATTTGAATCAACTGATGGCATTAAAATGTGTTCATTTGCGTTACCACGTGGACTTCTAAGCAAATTCCTTTCACGCTGAGCAGTATTGAAATCATATTGAAATCTGAGCAGCAGTATTGAAATGTTAGAAGAAGCTTAGAAGCTTAGAAGTCACGTTCTAAAGCAAATGAACACATTTTAATGCCATATGTTGTTTCAAATCAGTGGATCAAACAGGGAAGAGATTAGGGAAAAAACGACAAATGAAGAAGCGAATTTGCATCAAGTTCCAACACAACCCCGCTCCTTCCCTCATTCATCACGATATTCTGTCAAACTCTCAGAATCTTCAAAATCAACATAAACGTGAAGAAATTTATCTGCCGGAGAGGCAAAATGAGCCATTCCAGACCGCACGGACGCGGCGAATGATGCGGAATGAGGGGTGAAATGGGCGAAACTCTCGAATTGAAATTTAAGGTCTTTTAAGGATTTAAGGTAGAAGACATAAGAGTTAAGAGTCCAGCCCGGGCGCGTTGCAGAGCTAACACCACGGGCAATAACATATCAAAAAATTGGAGGGGTTTATTTCTTCGTTTTCGAGAAAACTTCGATTGACATTTTCATGAATATGCAAATTTCATAATATGCATGAATAAAGTACACAGGCGTGCTCAGCGCTCAAAACTGACCCTAGAACTCGATTTTCAGAAGGATTGATAATGTTTGCCATTTTTAATGTCGAAAAAAATTTAAAACATGCATAACTTTGGAGCCCCGTAATTATGCAAATTAAGGTCGCATGAACATAATCGTGACGGTTATCGATGCAGGAGGTTCAGGCCTACTAAAATCAGTCAAAAAACCAGGAGGTTACAATTTGCTGTACGGATTTTTCCAGGAAGTGGCGATTCTTAGGCGAACGCACTGATAAACAGTGCATGCGATTTCACAGACAAAGTAGAAGGCTTAAACAACGATGGATGATCCTACTCGCATACATGGTATTGGCAATGTACGCCAAGGTACGCTTCATTCTCCCTCTGTCGACAATGTGTGCCGAAAATCTGAGAACGTACTGATCATTCTTTTCAGAACAATTTCGGATCGGATCACCTCGGCAATCTTGATGGTTGGAGCCGCTGTAGAAGACCATTGCCATTTATTAGACGTATAATTGTAGACAATTCGAACAATAAATTTTCTCTCGTACACAACTTCATGGACTATGTTATGTTCTCGATATCACATGTAATCATCACAGAACAGCATTGTTCAAATTAAATATATTGTGATAATTTTGTGCGATACATGTGCTCATTCGGAATTGAGCAACAAAGAACGAATGTTATAGTTCAGGATTTTTATTCTGCTTACTGAACGCCTATAGCTGTCCAGGCAGTTTATTCATGATTGGATAGAATGGGGTCAGATGCGTGCAGCAAGCACGGCTGCAAGTGCTGCGAGCGACAGGAGGGCGGTCGGGGCGGGTGCAGGGTTGGGAGGCGTATCCGATCCGTTGCAGAGTTCTCCCGCGCAGCAACACATGTATATGGACAGCGTAGCATCCACCTCTTTTGTCAAGCACGTGCCCTGGTAAAGGTAAAGGTTAGGGTTGATCGTTCGGCTTTCGGAACGGCCGAATGAGAGTAATCAAAAATCAAAATTGGCTCGTTTGATTCAATTAGCGCTCGGAATGAGTTCGGACAATGAACTAATTGGATTTCTCGTTCGGTCGTTCGGTTCGTTCGGCTCGTTCTCGTTCGGTTCGGTTCGGTTTACTAAAGGTCATCGTCAAGCGATTTTACAGACATAAGACGATGCTAGGTGGGACCCGACGCTAAGGCCAGCTGTTAGAAGGACTACAATATCGTGCGGTTCAACGCTCCTAGGGTAGGTTACCTTTCGCAACTGAAGTCACGTGCCCTGGAGATAGAGTAAAATTCCGCGAAGGGTTGACCATGAATACGGTCCGTAATCACTAACCGTTACCCAAAACGGAAGCCCTATCTTTCCACGGTTCCGGGTCCGGCATACCCTTGGCGTTGAGCCAACCCTATTCTCTGGCATTAGAATACATCAATTATCATTGTGCTTACCAAAGTGCATTCTTTGCCGGGTTCTCCGCACGACCGTTGAATCCCTGTGACTCCACCGGAGCCACCAAATCGAGCCCACAAGCAGCTGTCGGCACCAGGACACGACGTTGCTTTCTGCAATATTATGTTTCGAAGTCGAAAACAGCGCGCGCCAGGTTGGGCTGTAGGTTCGGTGTCGGTAGTGCGAACCGTGAGTAGAGATGGTATATATCCCGCCAACGTTAGAAATGCAGCGGGGGGAGGATGGTTCGATTCGCAAAAGTGTCGATAGCTACAGTCACGTTTTTAAAAAGATTATGGCAGTACGATTGTGTTCAGTGCGACGGTTTTACTTGTAATGCGCATCTATTTACCTTTGGCTTATTCGAGGGAAAGGGTTGCCCTCTCAATTGCATGTCTTCTCCCACGTAGCACTTCAGAGAGTCCGAGAGCGGAAGGAGCGCGAGAGCGATGAAGAGGACGTGAAGGAATCGCATCACTGAAAAGATACGGTATTGGCATGGTGATTCATATCCAGAGTACGGTAGCCAGCTAGCGAAAGAGTACGGTATTCTAGGGTACTGTATTATTTCTGCGGTCGATGTTGAATATCAGTGCGTTCGCCTAAGACCCGCCACCCCTCCGTACAGCAAATTGTAACCTCCTGTTTTTTTGACTGATTTTAGTAGGCCTGGACCTCCTGCATCGATAACCGTCACGATTATGTTCATGCGACCTTAATTTGCATAATTACGGGGCTCCAAAGTTATGCATGTTTTAAAGTGTTTTCGACATTAAAAATGGAAAACATTATCAATCCTTCTGAAAATCGAGTTCTAGGGTCAGTTTAGAGCGCTGAACACGCCTGTGTACTTTATTCATGCATATTATGAAATTTGCATATTCATGAAAATTTCAATCGAAGTTTTCTCGAAAACGAAGAAATAAACCCCTCCAATTTTTTGATATGTTATTGCCCGTGGTGTTAGCTCTGCAACGCGCCCGGGCTGGACTCTTAACTCTTATGTCTTCTACCTTAAATCCTTAAAAGACCTTAAATTTCAATTCGAGAGTTTCGCCCATTTCACCCCTCATTCCGCATCATTCGCCGCGTCCGTGCGGTCTGGAATGGCTCATTTTGCCTCTCTGGCAGATCAATTTCTTCACGTTTATGTTGATTTGAAGATTCGGAGAGTTTGATCTCTTCCCTGTTTGATCCACTGATTTGAATCAACTGATGGCATTAAAATGTGTTCATTTGCGTTACCACGTGGACTTCTAAGCAAATTCCTTTCACGCTGAGCAGTATTGAAATCATATTGAAATCTGAGCAGCAGTATTGAAATGTTAGAAGAAGCTTAGAAGCTTAGAAGTCACGTTCTAAAGCAAATGAACACATTTTAATGCCATATG